>JAVKPL010013266.1:0-69154 GCA_032173675.1 Gastrolobium villosum | reverse complement strand
CCTATTTAGGTGGGCTTCCAAACAACTTCTTGGGCTAACAACCATTATTAGGCCCAATACCTTTAAAGCTAGTCCATCATGACTACAAGGCTTGGGCCCAACAAGCCCATGACCCAATTAATGGCAACACAGAGCACTAGCAATGCTTTATTGCCCCAGAACTAGTCAGATTAATGACTTGATCATCCTATTGCACATATTTGGTTATCGTATGTATTTCCCTTCGTCTCGGTTATATTCCCATTAACCTAGGGTAAGGAAATGTATCAACCCCTGCGGTTTAGGGTAAGCTTTATTCGAAATAGGGAATCTTCAATTTACTGACCCTAAAGGCATATCATCTCATGATCTCTTTTACTATGCATAGATTCCCGAGTCCCTGTAAATGTCATCCCGATTTCTCCAGTTTACAGATAACCTAATCTCTCACGGAGATTTGACGAATTTCTTCAGTTTATTACCCTAGCTCTGTGCCCTTTCAGGACACGCCCAACAATATACCTATGAGTCTCCATGTTTCAGGCAGACGAGGCATACAATCAAAACATGCCTTCAAGAACACAGTCTAGGTAATAACTTCTGGTCTAAGGAAAGACATACCCAAATATAAAGAGATTACTTTAATGACACTATCTGTGAGATTTCCTCATAGAGTCTTTTTTTGGGTCTGTTCAGTGCGAGCTATACTCCTATAGGTCCACCCACAACTTTAGCTAAGACATCTCCATATCTGTAGCTCATGAGGTCTTTACCTTGTATCCATATACAAGTAGATAAGTCGTACTAGTCTTACCCGAGATCACTGATCCCCAATCTCAGTGTCTCTAGACTAGGAACATATAATTTGGAATAGACATACGATATCCTTGAGTCCTCATGATCGTGATCTCATCACAAATAATCAAGAGATACTTGTTCTATTCCAAGGGATTTTTCCAGTTTATTCATATAATATTAACAATAATATCGAGACGTAATATGAAACTGGATAAATAGTGCTTTTATTTATTTGCGACAAACAAAGTTCTACATCTAGTGTCCTTTATTTAATCAAAAGATTGTCTCTAGGACACCCATATACTAACATGATTGTATACCTTGTCTACCTGAAACATGGAGACTCTTAGGTATTCTCTTGGGCATGCCCTAAAGACTCAAGGCTAGTGTGACAAGCTAAAGGAATTCATCAATCTCTGTAAAAGATTAATTATCTGTAGACTAGTGAAACCAGGATGACATTTACGGGACCCGGGGATCTATGCATAGTAAAGGAGTCATGAGATGGCCCGCTCTTTAGAGTCCATAAATGAAGATTCCCTGTTTCGGCAAAAGCTAACCCTAGATCGCAAGGGTTGATATGTTTTCCTTGACCTAGGTCAATGGGATGGATAACGGAGATGAAAGGACAATTCACACGGTAACCAAATAGGTGTAACAGATTGATCATTCAATGAACTCAACTAGCTTTGGATAACAAAGCATTGCTAGTGCTCTGTGTTGTCATTAGATGGTTTGGGCCTAATGGGCCCAAGCCCATTTATGTCAGTGGCTATGTTGGACCTGATGGGTCGCATACAAATACCTTAAGTTGTCTTGAATTCTAGCATATGTGGTTTGGGCCCAATAAGCCATAATGGGCCTAAGTTGAAAAAGCTCACTTATTGGGCCAAGAGAGTATGTGGCATCATGGGTCAAGATGGACTTGATCCATGATGCAACCTAATTAATTTAAATGTTAAATTAATAAAATTAATTTAAATTCTAATTTTAAATTTTGAATTTGAAATTTGAATTCTAATTTCGAATTGGAAATTTATATTTAAATAAAATTAATTTAAATTCTAATTTTGAATTTGAAATTTGGAATTTGAATTTAAATATAGTATTTAAATTAGATTTACTGAAGATGGAGAAATAAAATCCATCCAAAAATTGCCTAAGTTATCAAACTTTTTCACAATAAATTTTATGAGCTCAATCACTCTAATTCGTCATTTTAAGCAACATTTATCTAATGCACAAAGTCCATTTAAGTCAATGGCGGAGCTAGGAAAAAGTTTTAGGTAGTGCAAAAAAAATTGACATATCAAAATATTTATCGTAATTATACAAATTTTTCATGAATTTTTTTACTATAAATTATAGCACACTTATCTAAATTATTTACTAAATAATGTCACATAAAATCAAAAATTCAAATGAACAATAGCAAACATATAAAAAAGCACTAATCTTTCTAGTAAGCATTCCAAATAAAAGAATCTCACTTTCCTTCCACAACATAATAAGTAATTAACCAAGCATTGTCCTAAGGATACGAATGTACACAAATATAATAATTATATGTATAATAATAACATTTAATGAACAATTTAAAATATAATAAAAAAGTGCATAGCTAAAATTGTAAACGACGCTCTTTTAAACTGGCGAAATCTTCAATGATAGAATCTGAAGTGAAAGTTTCAGCAATTTCTCTTTCAATATACAAAATCAAATTATTTTCAAGAAAGTCATCCTCCATTTTGTTTCGAAGCCTTGTTTTCACAATTTTTATTGCTGAGAATGCACGTTCACCACTTGTTGTAAAACTGGTAGTGTTAAGATAAGATGAATAAGCCTATCAACTAAATTATAAGAAATTGACTTTCCTGTCTAAGATAATCCTTGACAAACTCAGACATTGAAGATAAATTTTGAAGTTTTTGATGTTTTGGGATGTCTTTGTGGAAATACTTCAATTGACAATTCAAATTAATTTTCTCTTGCTCAGAAAAATCAAGAGGATAGTATTTCTCTGCAATAAATTTGAGCATTATTTTTAATTTGTTCCGTTAATCAGCTCCCCCAACATCGTGTTAGCATATGGGTGTCCTAGATACAATCTTTTGATTAAATAAAAGACACTAGATGTAGAACTTTGTTTGTCGCAAATAAATGAAAGCACTATTTATTCAGTTTCATATTGTGTCTCGATATTACTGTTAATATTATATGAACGAACTGGATAAACCCCTTGGAATAGAACAGGTATCTCTTGAGTATCTGTGATGAGATCACGATCATGAGGATTCAAGGATATTGCATGTCTATTCCTAATTATATGTTCCTAGTCTAGAGACACTGAGTTTGGGGATCAGTGATCTCGAGTAAAGACTAGTACGACTTATCTACTTGTATATGGATACAAGGTAAAGACCTCATGAGCTGCAGATATGGAGATATCTTAGCTAAAGTCGTGGGTGGACCTATAAGAGTATAGTTCGCACTGAACAGACCCAAAAAGAGACTCTATGAGGAAATCTCATAGATAGTGTCATTAGAGTAATCTCTTTATGTTTGGGTATGTCTTTCCTTAGACCAGAAGTTATTACCTAGATTGTGTTCTTGAAGGCATTTTTGATTGTATGCCTCGTCTGCCTGAAACATGGAGACTCATAGGTATACTGTTGGGCGTGTCCTTAAAGGGCACAGGGCTAGGGTAATAAGCTGAAGGAATTCGTCAAATCTCTGTGAGAGATTAGGTTATCTGTAAACCGGAGAAATCGGGATGACATTTACAGGGACTCGGGAATCTATGCATAGTAAAAGAGATCATGAGATTATCTGCCTTTAGAGTCAGTAAATTGAAGATTCCCTATTTCGAATAAAGCTTACCCTAAACCGTAGGGGTTGATACATTTCCTTACCCTAGGTTAATGAGAAGATAATACGGTAACCAAATATGTACAATAGGATGATCAAGTCATTAATCTGACTAGTTCTGGGGCAACAAAGCATTGCTAGTGCTCTGTGTTGTCATTAATTGAGTTGTGGGCTTGTTGGGCCCAAGCCCAGTTATGTCAGAAGCTAAGTTGGACCTAATGAGTCACACACTAACACCTTGTAGTCATGATGGACTAGCTTTAAAGGTATTGGGCCTAATAATGGTTGTTAGCCCAAGATGCTGTTTGGAAGCCCACCTAAATGGGTGGGTGGTGCATGGAGCTTAGTAATGGGCTTGGGTAGTCCAAGCTATTACTAATTAATTTAATTAGTTAAATTAATAATCAAATATTTGAATTTCGAATTTTGAATTTGAAATTTGAATTTTGAAATTTGAATTTGGAATTTGAATTTGAATTTTGAAATTTGAATTTTGAATTTGAAATTTGAAATTTTGAATTTTTAATTTTTAATTTGAATGTTTGAACATTTGAACTCAAGTGTTTGAATTCGAATTTGAATTGGCTTTGAAAAGTTGTTTCATAACAAAAGGATAAGACAGGATCTTATTGGAGCATATTCCTTGGATCAAGAAGCATCTTTAGAGCACATCCTTTGGCTGTTTGGTGCGCAAATTTGAGTGATAAGGATGTCATCTTATCACTTAAAACAAAGCTCCATTCAGATTTGGTGGTTGAGGGAATCAGTGGGTGAGTTGATTCAAATTTTGAATGCAACTACTCAATATATTTGGACCCCTTCTAGGGCTGAATTATGCGCATGAAAAGTATACTATATGATAGTTTATGAATTTAAGTTTAAATTATTTTGAACTTAATTTCATGAGGATAAGATTGGAGGTTGTTGGCAAAATTGGTTTTGCAACAGCTCCACCTTATCCTCCCATGTTCCATGCGCAAATTTAAAATGTGTTTGAAAGTTGGTTTTCATTTTGAATGAATTAAATTCTCTCCTCCTCTCATCAAGGTGTGCGCATATATACTAGTTCCTCACCTTAGGGTTTTGTCAAGAAAACCTAGCCAACTCTCCTTCATCTGATGCACCATTCTGTAGGGTAGTTCATTACACCTTTCCAAACAGAATACCTAGCCTCCACCTTCACCACTTGTGCGCATAGCAAGCCTCACTGTAGTGTTCATCTGGTGGCTTTCAAGTAGGGGTTCTTGCATCATTGACGAACGGTGGTGTGGATCACCATTAGAGGGTTTGAACCCTTCAAGCCTGACATCTGATCTCCCTGACTGATCAGGCCAAAAACAAGGTAACATCATGTTGTCTTAAAGCATGAACCTATGTGTGCATGTATGTTCCGCAGTAAAAAAATTTGTTTTTACACCTTACATGCATCGGCCTTCAAAGGCCAGTTTACTTTCAAGTGGTATCAGAGCCTGGTTGCTTTACCATCAGGTTGTGATGGTACCTTGTTTGTGAAAGGAGTTTTTCACGGTCAAAAAGTCTTTAAAGGGTTAAAGTTTAAATTCTGCATATGGATTTTGAATCACAAATCCTTTAAAGTGTTAAAGTTTTTGTTTTTATGAACATGTAAATTTGATTCTGTGTTCATAAAACATTATGCATCATGGTTTAGTTTCTTTTTCTTTATGAAAGTTTTAAAAGGAACACCCTTTTTGAAAGGGTAGATTCGGCCATGGAGGGTACTAAGAGTACCTTGAATGATTTCTTATTTTTCTCCATGAATTGTGTTATTTTTGTATGCATGAAATTTTGTGACAAAATTTATCATATAGTCACCTATATGATTCGGCCATGAAGGAGTTTATGGCTACATGCATGGTTTAATTTTGTTTTCTTTGAGAAAGAATTAACAAAATTTGAATTAAAATTGTTTTTAAATTCGGCCAATTGAGAAATTTAAGATTATGAATCTTGATGTTATTTTGATGTTTAAATGTAAAATGTCAAAATATATGTGAAAATATCATGTGATAATATAATGTTTGTGTTTGCAAGTTTCGAACTTTTCAGGTACAAACAGGAAGGAGATGGTCATGGTGCCCGGATTTGAATTTTTGAATTTTAAATTAATGTGTAATCGCGCCCTTTAATTTACAAGTGTATTTGTAATTTAAATTTTGTAATTTTTGTCCCTCCAAAGATGTTTTGGAGTTTCTTTAATTATGTGTAATTAGAGAAATAGGCTAGTGGCGTATAGACGACAAGCGGCCGTTGCTTAAAGAAGCAAATAGGACAAAAACGCGAGCACCATGGCTATCTCAATATAAACTGTTTATATGCATGTATGATTAGAACGTCTAGTATGCATGAATTGGGCAAACCGCGTTTTGTATGGTTATTATGTTTGTCCAATAGCGACTAGTGTATATCGATAGATGTTTGACATAGGTAACGACTAGCATGATAACTTACAATATGCGTTTGATGGGACCTAATTAACCCTAAAATAAAAGGAACCCTTAAAAGGAATAAATAATTAAGCATATGATTACCTCCCACCACCAATGCTACTCAAAACTCTTCTACATAGTGGTGCTCCACAACTCAGTTGGGACCCACTATTTCGTTGAGCTAGAGTAGTGTTTGAAGTGTAAGACACTTAGGGTGCTGGTTTAATGGTTAACTAAGACATAAGTTGCAGGCACAGCCGGGCTTATGTGCTTAGGGTAATGGTGCTAGGTTGGTTGCATGAGATGCACCACTAAGTGACAAAGAGTTGTCAACCTAATATTAAGAGAGGGTATGAAATACTATTGATAAAGATCAACCCATTATTTAAATTAATCTTGCGGTCTCAGACGGAGATTAAAGTAAATAATCGCACTCTTAATCCCACTAAGGTAAAATCTAAAGTAGATTAACCCTAAGTCAAAAGGAAGGGTCATTGACTTAGATAAAATAGTGGGAGGGGCAAATTATTTCAAGTCTTTAATAATTTGCTTTTAACTACATAACCGTATATTAACTAAAACTATCTTTACATCCTTTTCAGCTTATAGTATGACTAATCCACTGTCACTGCGTTCAATACTCGATACGAATAAACTGACCGGTTCAAATTTTATGGACTGGTATCGGAACCTAAGAATAGTTCTAAGGGCCGAAAAGATTGCCTACGTTTTAGATGTTGTAATACCCGTAGCTCCACGGGAAGGGGAAGAAGGGTTTGCAGAATTTGATTTCGTAACTCACCAACAGCACTTGGATGACAATGTGATGGCAGTATGCATCATGTTGGCATCCATGTCGCCTGAACTGCAAAAGCAGCATGAGCATATGGATGCTCGCTCTATTATCGTACATCTCAAGGAGTTGTATGATATTAAAGGTAGGCATGAGAGGTATGAGGCCTCAAGAGAACTGTTCTCTTGTAGGATGACTGAGAGCATGTCTGTTGGCAGCCATGTTCTCAAGATGATCGGGTTGATTGAGAAGCTAGGAAACCTAGGCTTCATCATGGATGCCGAGCTAAGTAATGACTTAGTCCTCACCTCACTTCCACCTTCCTTCAGTCAATTCATCATGAATTACAATATGCATGGGATGCAAGTGAGCTTGCCTGAGTTGTTAAGCATGTTAACAACAGCTGAAGTGTCTATCAAGAAGGATAGGACACAGGCTCTTTTGATTGGTGAGCCTAGCAAGGCCAAGGGAAAAGGTAAGGAGCCTGCAAAGGTGACCCCCTTAAGCCCAAAGGAAAATCCAAGAAGAAGAAGGGCAAGAAGAAGGGTAAGAAGGCACCTAAGGACAAGGGCGATGCTGAGTGCTTCCATTGTGGCAAGAAAGGCCACTGGAAGAGGAATTGTCCAGACTACCTGAACAATGTGAAGGACAAGAAGCATGGTGATGCTTCTGCCTCAGGTATTTTCATGATTGAGATAAATTATTCTTATGTTAATCCAACCTCATGGGTATTGGATACCGGATGTGGTTCTCATATCTGCAATATGTTGCAGGTACTTAGGAGCCCAAGGAGATTGGATAGAAACGAGGTGGATCTCCGCGTTGGTAATGGAGCAAGGGTTGCTGCTCATTCAGTTGGAGATGCTGACCTTATTTTGCTTACGGGTCTTTTATTGCATTTGAATAATTGTCTTTATGTTCCGCATATTTCTAGAAACATTATTTCAATTTCTTGTTTAGAACAAGATGGTTATACTTTCAGTATTAGGGATGGTACTTTTTCTATCATTTTGAATGATATGGTTTATGGTACTGCTTCTTTAATAAATGGATTGTATGTGTTGGAAATGGGAAATGAAGTGCTCAATATAGATGTGAAACGACCTAGGATGGATAATCAATCTTATCTTTGGCACTGTAGACTAGGGCACATAAATGAAACAAGATTGTCTAGGATGCATAGAGATGGATACCTGGACTCCATGGATTTGGAATCCTATGGATAGTGTGAATCTTGTCTAGCTGGGAAAATGATTCGACAAAAGCCCAAAGGGCTTGAGATTCATAGGGCTAGTGAGTTATTAGAACTCATTCATACTGATGTATGTGGCCCAATGTCTATTGAGGCTAGAGGTGGATATTCTTATTTCATTACCTTTACAGATGACAAATCAAGATTTGGGTATATATACCTAATGAGATATAAATCTGGAGCTTTTGAAAAGTTCAAAGAGTTTAGGAATGAAGTGGAGAAACAGCGTGGCAAGATGATTAAGACATTACGATCAGATCGTGGTGGTGAATATTTGAGCCACGAGTTTCAGGATTATCTGAGAGAAAATGGAATTCTCTCACAACTTACCGCTCCTTACACACCACACCAAAACGGTGTCTCCGAAAGGAGAAATAGGACCTTGTTAGACATGGTTAGGTCTATGATGAGTGAGACTCAACTTCCAAAATCGTTTTGGGGATATGCCTTAGACACAGCGGCATACCTTCTAAATAGGGTACCGTCTAAATCTGTTCAGACCACACCATATGAGATATGGAGTGGTAAGAGACCCAACCTGACTTACCTCAGGGTATGGGGATCGCCAGCTTATGTCAAAGCGTTGACATCAGACAAGCTTAGTGCTAAGAGTACTAAATGTCTATTTGTGGGTATCCTAAAGGTACTAAGGGATACTACTTCTACTCCATGGAAGAACACAAAGTGTTTGTGTCAAAGAATGTTGAGTTCCTTGAGAAGGATTTGATCTCTCAAGGAGGCAGTGGGAGTAAGATTGATCTTGAAGAAGTGCAAGATCCACAAGAACAGATTGAGGAACCTGAGTCTGCTCCGCAGGTGACGTTCTCCAATGAAGAAGTAAACACACAACTCCGTAGATCTATGAGGGTCATCCATCCACCTGAGAGGTACGGGTTTGTGATTGAGAATCAGCAAACTGTTGAGGATGATGAACCAAGTAACTACGAGGAGGCGGTCAAAGATGTTGACTCCTCAAGATGGCTTGAAGCCATGGAATCTGAAATGGATTCGATGTATCAGAACAAGGTATGGACCTTGGTTCCTAAACCGCAAGGAATAGTTCCTATCGGTAATAAATGGGTCTTTAAAAGAAAGACTGATGCATATGGCAACGTTCAGACCTACAAAGCTAGGTTGGTGGCGAAAGGGTATCGTCAAAGACAAGGAGTTGACTATGATGAAACTTTCTCACCAGTTGCCATGATCAAATCTATTAGGATCATGCTTGCAATAGCAGCATACCACGACTATGAAATTTGGCAAATGGATGTCAAGACCGCCTTCTTGAATGGGT
The DNA here is from genome assembly GCA_032173675.1 of Gastrolobium villosum. Classification (NCBI taxonomy): domain Eukaryota; kingdom Viridiplantae; phylum Streptophyta; class Magnoliopsida; order Fabales; family Fabaceae; genus Gastrolobium; species Gastrolobium villosum. The sequence goes on along the minus strand of JAVKPL010013266.1, from coordinate 59,723 downwards.
TCTTGAAGGGCACAGGGCTAAGGTAATAAGCTGAAGGGATTCGTCAAATCTCTGTGAGAGCTTAGGTTATCTGTAAACCGGAGAAATCGGGATGACATTTACAGGGACTCGGGAATCTATGCATAGTAAAAGAGATCATGAGATGATCTGCCTTTAGAGTCAGTAAATTGAAGATTCCCTATTTCGAATAAAGCTTACCCTAAACCGCAGGGGTTGATACATTTCCTTACCCTAGGTTAATGGGAAGATAACCGAGACAAAGGGAAATACATACGGTAACCAAATATGTGCAATAGGATGATCAAGTCATTAATCTGACTAGTTCTGGGGCAACAAAGCATTGCTAGTGCTCTGTGTTGTCATTAATTGGGTTGTGGGCTTGTTGGGCCCAATCCCAGTTATGTCAGAAGCTAAGTTGGACCTAATGGGTCACACATTAACACCTTGTAGTGGATCACCATTAGAGGGTTTGAACCCTTCAAGCCTGACATCTGATCTCCCTGACTGATCAGGCCAAAAATAAGGTAACATCATGCTGTCTTAAAGCATGAACCTATGTGTGCATGTATATTCCGCAGTAAAAAATTTTGTTTTTACACCTTACATGCATCGGCCTTCAAAGGCCAGTTTACTTTCACATCGCCCCCTTGAAACTTACTATAAACCTTCAAATCCGCCTTCCAATCCCTCGCTTGCTCTAAGCACTTCAAAAGGGTATATACCACCAATTCCTGCGTCTTTCCATCGCCGTAAATATGACGAGTCTACGGATAACCGACTGGGTAGGTTACATCCAGAAGATGGACGTCTTGTTAGATATGGTGTGTGGGACGCCATATATGAAGACTTGGGGCTTTATAAGATACCACCTGCTTGGTGACCTTCTTCAATAAGCTACTCAGATTTTTATGCTTCGAGTTCTTCAGAAACTTCTGATTTTGATGGTAAGTAGATACAGTACCCGTCATTTTTTCTTGTAATAATTGATGTGGGTGTTGGCGGTTGTGGAGATGGGGTATAGGGCGAGGTGGATTTTCTTTTCTCTTTTTAGCCGTCGTCTTGATTTGGTGGTCCAGTTGAGGATTGACAACCCGTTTGTTACTCCAGGTAGAATTTTTCTTTGACTGATGGAGATCGTTCAGTCAGACACTCGTCTCGAGGCGCGAGAATGGGTAGACCCGGATATCGTTGCGTCATCCTCGAGTTATGCTAATAAGGATGTTCTTCGTCGTCACTACCAAACTGAGCCTGCGTTTATGATTACTGAGGATGGCGCGAATGAAGCCAAATGGCAGCCGTTTGCGGTGTCAAGTGACCGACGAGTTTGCGACGTGCCTAGTGATGCCAAGAAGTCTGTATGGCGCTTCATGGTTTACAAAACCCATTTTACCGATCAGAAAGTGAGATTTCCTCTCACCGAATTTGAGACGGGAGTGTTATCCCATTTGCAAGTCGCACCCTCCCAGTTGCACCCGAACGCTTGGGCGTTTGTTAGGGTGTTTGAAGGTATATGCCGGTACTTTAAATGGGAGTTTTCCGTGCGGTTATTCTTCTATTTATTCCAAGTATCCCCGAAGAAGAAGCTTGGGTGGGTTTCTCTAAAGGCGGGGACTTCATTAGGAGCGATTTTTGCTCAATACGCCAATTCATATAAGAATTGGAAACACACCTTCTTCTGGATTGAGCCGACGCTGGGGGATGGGGAGCTGCCATTTTTTGTTGATCCGGCGACCAGACAGTGCCGATTTCCTTTGTATTGGACTAAGGTCCACTATAGGGTGCCCGCCGGTCGTTATTCTTACTCCTTTGGGAGCTTGACACTTGGGGAGCGTACGGTGGTTGACTTTTTTGTGGATGTTAAGGGGTTTTTGCCTGTCTGGCCGACGAAACAAGTGTTGTGCCACGGAGGTGTGATAGCGTTCTGAGTGTTTACTTTATCTTCATTTTCTTTTAGCTTCTAACGCCTTCTTTATCTTCAATCTTCTTTGTAGCTTCTAACACCTTCTCTCTTCGATTTGACTTGCAGTTGGGAGCATGGCAGCTGAATCTTTGAGGCTCGCTCGTGAAGCGGCTGCGAAACTGCGGGCACGACAGGGCGAGGTTGTTCCAGCTCAACCCACCCTTGCGCCGAAGGATACGGGTAAGGGCAAGGCGGTGGCTCTGAAGAAAAAGGGGAAGATTCGCTCTGCCGCGAACATTCCTGCGGAGGAACTGAAGAGAAGAGCCAGTATGCCGATAATTAGGGAGGCGACTGGGGCCGTTGGCAACTCCTCAACTAGTGAATCTACGTTAGGCAGCGGGTCACCTGCCCTGGGAGGATCTGGCTTGAAGCATGGCGCATCCACGAGCTTATCGCCGACTCGACCGTCCAAGTCTTCGCGCCATGGTCAGGTTGAAGGTGACGGTCACTCAATTGGTAGTGATCGGGAAACCGATCCCCCTTCGACTGAGGGAGATCAGGTTCCGATAGCATCCCCTAGTTCTCCAATCGCCGTTGCTCCGGTTTCTGTTACGAGCGCCCTTTCTCTGTCAGAAAGGGATCTTTCGCGAGGATATCCTAACATAGGACGTCCCAACTTGCTGGCCCCATCGCGCCTTGATCGTCAACAATTACTGGATTGTACTCAGGTGGTTGTTGGCCGCATCTTTGCGATGCAGGAGATTGCCTTGGCGGTGGATGAGAAGTGCTCCGTGCAGGCAGATCGCCTTGACGATCTTGGACGACAAGTGGATGCCCTTACTACTGATGTGGGGCGGCTTGGCAAGGAGCTTTCTGACAAGGATGCTTCCATCAAATCGTTGACAGCACGGCAGGCTAGTGTTGACGATGATGTGAAGCGTCTGAAGGGTGAAAAGGGCGCCTTAAGCAAGGCGTTGGAGGATGTCAAAAAGGAGAAGGGCGTCCTCCTGACTGAGAAGGATGAGCTGGCTGCCAAACTGTTTGTGACCGAGGGGCGTCTTCATGCCAAAGATAAAGATCTTAACAAGGCCCTGGGTCAGGTTGAGAAATTGGAGGAGGCCCTCGCCAGCCTGATGACTCAAGCTTTTACTAGCGCTCTGCAGCAAGTAGCCGTCTGGTATCCTGGAGCTGATTTGGCAGGTTTTGACCCCGCCTATGATGTCGGGGATGGTAAAATTGTTGAGCGACTAGATGGCGACGTCATGAAGGTTATTGAGGAAGCGCCTGAGACTGATGATGATGAAGGGGCACGCGGGGCGCTCCCAATTTTCGATGGCGAGGGTGACCAAAGGGTCGAAGGTGGGCGTGAGGTCTCTGATGCATCTCTGCCCACGGATGTGGCGGGTGGTGGCAGCGAGCTTAATCCTGATCAGGCGCCGGGCGATGGGACTGAGGCGGTGAACGATCCGGAGGAAAGGACTGTGTAAATATAGTTTTTTTTTCTCTTGCGGCTGGCATGTCAGCCTCAGGCTTCTTTTTTTGCAAGTAATGAATATCTTTTTCTTTCTTTGGGTTCTTGTCCGCCTCGGGCTTCTTCCTTTGCTAATAATGAATCTCTTTTTTCTTTCTTTGAATTCTTGTACGCCTCGAATGAATGTTTACTAACTCTATTAAGTGTCGTTAGTGTTCCGGTCCTAGTGTGGGCGTTGGGCGTTGGTTGGTTTGAGAACTGTCCCAGTTCAACCATGGCGGGGGTGAGAACCGTCCGTTATTGGGCGTTGGCTGGGGGTGAGTACCATCCCAGTCCAACTGTGGCGGGGGTGAGAATCGTCTCGTTATTGGGCGTTGGCTGGGGGTGAGTACCGTCCCAGTCTAACTGTGGCGGGGGTGAGAACCGTCTCGTTTTTAGGCGTTGGCTGGGGGTGAGAACCGTCTCAGTCCAACTGTGGCGGGGGTGAGAACCATCCCGTTTTTAGGCGTTGGCTGGGGGTGAGAACCGTCCCGCTATTAGGCGTTGGCTGGGGGTGAGTACCGTCCCAGTCCAACTGTGGCGGGGGTGAGAACCGTCCCGCTATTGGGCGTTGGCTGGGGTGAGTACCGTCCCAGTCCAACTGCGGCGGGGGTGAGAACCATCCCGTTTTTAGGCGTTGGCTGGGGTGAGAACCGTCCCAGTCCAACCGTGGCGGGGGTGAGAACCGTCCCTCTATTGGGCGTTGGCTGGGGGTGAGTACCGTCCCAGTCCAACTGCGGCGGGGTGAGAACCGTCCCATTTTTAGGTGTTGGCTGGGGGTGAGAACCGTCCCAGTCCAACTGTGGCGGGGGTGAGAACCGTCCCGCTATTGGGCGTTGGCTGGGGGTGAGTACCATCCCAGTCCAACTGCGGCGGGGGTGAGAACCGTCCCGTTTTTAGGCGTTGGTTGGGGGTGAGAACCGTCCCAGTCCAACTGCGGCGGGGTGGGAACCGTCCCGTTTTTTGACCAAATCATGTTAACAATAGTAATATGTGAAAGTAAACTGGCCTTTGAAGGCCGATGCATGTAAGGTGTAAAACAAAAATTTTACTGCGGAACATACATGCACTCATAGATTCATGCTTTAAGACAGCATGATGTTACCTTGTTTTGGCCTGATCAGTCAGGGAGATGAGATGTCAGGCTTGAAGGGTTCAAACCCTCTAATGGTGATCCACACCACCGTTCGTCTATGATGCAAGAACTCTTTCTTGAAAGCCACCAGATGAACACCACAATGAGGCTTGCTATGCGCACAAGTGGTGAGGGTGGAGGCTAGGTATCCTGTTTGGAAAGGTGTACTGAGCTACCCTACATAATGGTGCATAGAGGAGGAGAGTTGGCTTGGTTTTCCATGAAACCTAAGGTGAGGAACATGTCTATTTATGCGCACCCTTAAGAGTGGAAGAGGGAATTCATTCATTCAAAATGAAAAACAAACTTTCAAATTTCAAATTCAAAATTCGAATTTCGAAATTCAAATTCTAAATTCAAATTTCAAAATTCAAATATTTGATTATTAATTTAACTAATTAAATTAATTAGTAATGGCTTGGACTATCCAAGCCTATTACTAAACTCCATGCACCACCCACCCATTTAGTTGGGCTTCCAAACAGCTTCTTGGGCTAATAACATTATTAGGCCCAATACCTTTAAAGCTAGTCCATCATAACTACAAGGTGTTAGTGTGTGACCCATTAGGTCCAACTTAGCTACTGACATAACTGGGCTTGGGCCCAACAAGCCCACAACCCAATTAATGACAACACAGAGCACTAGCAATGCTTTGTTGCCCCAGAACTAGTCAGATTAATGACTTGATCATCCTATTGCACATATTTGGTTACCGTATGTATTTCCCTTCGTCTCGGTTATCTTCCCATTAACCTAGGGTAAGGAAATGTATCAACCCCTGCGGTTTAGGGTAAGCTTTATTCGAAATAGGGAATCTTCAATTTACTGACTCTAAAGGCAGATCATCTCATGATCTCTTTTACTATGCATAGATTCCCGAGTCCCTGTAAATGTCATCCCGATTTCTCCGGTTTACAGATAACCTAATCTCTCACAGAGATTTGACGAATTCCTTCAGCTTATTACCCTAGCCCTGTGCCCTTTAAGGACACGCCCAACAGTATACCTATGAGTCTCCTTGTTTCAGGCAGACGAGGTATACAATCAAAACTTGCCTTCAAGAACACAGTCTAGGTAATAACTTCTGGTCTAAGGAAAGACATACCCAAACATAAAGAGATTACTCTAATGACACTATCTGTGAGATTTCCTCATAGAGTCTCTTTTTGGGTCTGTTCAGTGCGAGCTATACTCTTATAGGTCCACCCACGACTTTAGCTAAGATATCTCCATATCTACAGCTCATGAGGTCTTTACCTTGTATCCATATACAAGTAGATAAGTCGTACTAGTCTTTACTCGAGATCACTGATCCCCAAACTCAGTGTCTCTAGACTAGGAACATATAATTAGGAATAGACATGCAATATCCTTGAATCCTCATGATCGTGATCTCATCACAGATACTCAAGAGATACCTGTTCTATTCCAAGGGGTTTATCCAGTTCATTCATATAATATTAACAGTAATATCGAGACACAATATGAAACTGAATAAATAGTGCTTACATTTATTTGCGACAAATAAAGTTCTACATCTAGTGTCCTTTATTTAATCAAAAGATTGTCTCTAGGACACCCATATGCTAACAATATGAGTTGAGGTTATTTATTGAAAGTTCTGCCTCGTTAAAAACCTTTCCTAGTAAAAACCCATTGGGATAAAAACTTAGGAAAGGAAAAGAGTGTAGAGAGTGTTACATGATGGATCAACTATAATACTTTCTGAGTTTGTCAGCATTCCATGCTCGCGGAATTGCTTTCCCATCCAACGTTTCTAAGGAGTATGCTCTGTTTCCTAGCACGTTTGCTATATGGTATGGTCCATCCCAATTTGGGGCGAGCTTGCCTTCTCGGGCGTTTTTGTTTCCAACGTCCACCCTTCGCAGAACTATGTCTTTAGCTTCAAACTTCCGATGAACCACCCTCTTGTTGTAATAAGTGGCTGATTTATCTTTGGTGAGCTTGTCATTTTGTACGGCATATTCTCGGAGCTCGTCAAGCAAATCCAATGCTTCGGCCAGGTTTTGATCGTTGGCGACCGCGGCTACATGGTCACGCCTCCATGAAGATTCGCCGATTTCCACAGGGATCATTGCTTCTGACCCGTAAGTTAGCCTAAAAGACGTTTCTTGGGTGGAAGACTGGGTCGTCGTACGGTATCCCCACAATACATTGTCGAGATTGTCAATCCACGCTCCTTTGTGCATTTCAAGTTTCTTTTTAATCCCCTTGGTCAGCATCTTATTGGCCGACTCCACTAAACCGTTGGATTGCGGGTGTTCTACCGCGGCAAAGTGGTGTCGGATTTGCAAACTTCTCATTAACTCACGGAACTTGCCATCGGTGAACTGGGTGCCGTTGTCTGTGATCACCTCGCCGGGGATACCGAAACGGTAAACTATGCTCCTCCAAAAGAACTTCCTGGCCTTCTGGGATGTGATGGTAGCCAAAGGTTCGGCCTCCACCCATTTATTGAAATAGTCTATTGCGACCAAAAGCCACTGGATTCGCCCTGCTGCCATGGGGAAAGGCCCTAAGATGTCGATCCCCCACGTGTAGAAGGGCCACGACGATGTGATTGATGTTAACTCTTCTGGTGGAGCTCTGTGTATGTCTGCGAACCTCTGGCATTTGTCGCATTTTTTTATGTGCTCCCGTGCATCCTTTTCCATCGTTGGCCAATAAAATCTTGCTCGTAAAGCTTTTTTTGCTAAGGAGTGGCCGCCCATATGGTGGCCGTTGATCCCTTCATGAATCTCTTCCAGGATATATTGCACATCATTAGGAACGATGCATTTGAGAAGTGGGATTGAAATCCCTCTTTTGTACAATCGCCCCTGAACGATGCAGAAGTGGGCGCTCCTCCGAACGACCTTCTTTGCTTCCTTTGGGTTAGGAGGTAGGATCCCAGCTGACAGGTAGTTGATGATGGGCGTGATCCAAGTTTCTTCAGCGACTTCAGCGGCGACGTCAGTAATGCTCATGATTATGCATGGGTCAGGCAAATTGTGCTGAATTACTGAATGATTGTTACCTGGGCTCTTAGTGCTCGCCAATTTGGCGAGGATATCGGCCCTGGCGTTATCTGCTCGCCTGATATGCTCCACGTCCACGCTTTCGAAGGATTGGAGTAGCTCTTTGACCTTTTTCAAGTATTTGCACATCAGTGGTCCTTTGGTCTGGTATTCGCCCGAGATCTGGAAGGTTACCAATTGGGAGTCGCTAAACACCTTAAGATGTTGGGCACCCATCTCTTTTGCCTGAGTTAGGCCAGCTATCACCGCCTCGTACTCTGCTTGGTTGTTGGTCGTACTAAACTCGAATGTTAACGAGTGTTCTGTGGATACGCCGTCCGAATTTTCAATTATCATGCCTGCACCGGAGCCTTTGGCGTTGGAGGAACCGTCAACGAATAGTTTCCATGTTGCTGGCTTGGGGGCGTCAGTTGCTTGGTCGCCTGGTGGGCTGAAGTGTGTCATTTCAGCGATGAAGTCTGCAAGGGCTTGGGCTTTGATGGCGGTACGCGGCTCGTAAGTGATCAGGTATTCAGATAATTCCACCGCCCATGACATCATCCTTCCTGCGAGGTCGGGCTTGGCGGTTTGGCTGGTTAGTTCTGACCGTGATCGGGTGGCATTGAAAATACGGTCTCAAACGTCTGGCAGCAAAAATGAGTGTGAAGGCGACCTTTTCGACTTGCTGATACCGAAGCTCAGTGCCTTGTAGTACTTTACTAATGAAATAAACCGGCTTCTGTCCCTCCGGTTTGGAATCTTTAATAAGAGCTGCGCTGACCGCCTCGTTGCCGACGGCAAGGTATAGGTAAAGGGTCTCCCCACTGTCTGGCTTGGCGAGGACTGGCGGGCAAGAGAGGGCTTTCTTAAATTCTTGGAATGCTTTTTCGCATTCCTCAGACCATTGAAAAGTGACTCCCTTCTTGAGTAAGCCGAAGAGAGGGAGGGACTTATGAGCCGAGTTCGCCAGAAACCATGTGAGGGCCACAAGCCTTCCGGTTAGCTGTTGGACTTCCTTGATGGTTTGTGGGCTTCTCATTTCAATGACCGCCTTGCACTTATCAGGATTGACTTCAATGTCCCTTTCAGTGAGCATGAAGCCTAGGAATTTGCCAGCGGGGACTCCGAAGGCGCACTTGCTGGGGTTGAGGCGCATGTTGTACTTCCTCAACCTCTCAAATACGCCTTCAAAGTCGCTCAAGTGCTGCCTTGGGTCTCGTGACTTGGCAATCATGTCATCAATGTACACTTCGATGCTGTCGCCGATCAGGTCTTTGAACATTGTGTTCATCATGCGCTGGTAAGTTGCTCCGACGTTCTTTAGGCCAAAGGGCATCATGGTATAGCAGTAGTTGGCGTTCTGAGTGATGAACGCCGTCTTGTCTTGGTCTTCCTCCAGCAGTGGATTTGATTGTATCCAGAGTAAGCGTCCATGAAAGACAGCATTTTGAACCCTGACGCGTTATCTACGAGTTGATCAATGTTGGGGAATGGATACGCGTCTTTGGGGCACACTTTGTTGAGGTCAGTATAGTTGACACACATTCTCCACGCCCCATTAGGCTTTTTAACCAACACTGGGTTGGACAGCCATGTGATGTATTTGATCTCTCGGATGAAACCGGCGTCATGCAGTCGTTTAACCTCCTCATCAATGATCTTTTGTCGGTCAGGCCCGAACTTCCTCTTTTTCTGAGCGATGGGTTTGGCTTTAGGATCCATGGATAATCGGTGGCAGCCGACTTCAGGGTCAATTCCTGGCATGTCTGATGGTTTCCAGGAAAACTGGTCTTTGTTCCGTTTGAGCAGCTTAATGAGCTCATCTTTGGTACCAGGGTGCATTGTCGCCCCGATGGTTGTCGTTTGGTCGGCATCGCCAAGAATGACGTGCTCTAAAGCTCCATCGGGGGTAGGCCTTGCATGTTCTACTCTGGGGTCATCTCTTGCATCGAACTCTACCAAGAGACACTGGTCACCTTTGATCGTGTTCTTGGTTGGGCTGCTTTTGGGAGACGACGGGCTGGAACTTCGCTGCTGTGTTGGTGGAGTTCTGAATGTAACTCTTGTAGTTGGCCTTAGGGATATGTTGTAGCAAGTCCTGGCGACCAGCTGATCGTCTTTCACCGTTGCTACCTTGTTATTCTTCGCCACGAACTTTATTGCTAGATGCGGGTGAGAAACGCTTTCTTCGAACGCTGCGAACATCCTTCTACCAAGTATGGCGTTGTATACTGAAGGGGTGTCAAGCACCAGGAACTGGATGTCAGCGGACTTTGAAGTTGGTGGCGTTCCCAATGATAAACGTAGGTTTATCATTCCTAGCGGTTTGGTAGTTGTTGCATTGAAACCTGAAAGTTCGCCTGAAACAGGGGTCAGATCGTTAGTTGTGAATCCTAACCCTGAAAAACATGGGAGAAACAAAATATCGGCAGAGCTGCCGTGATCAATAAAGACCCTGTTAACGCCAAAATTGGCGATCGTTGCTTGAACGACCAGGGGGTCGTCATGCCCTGGGAGGACATCGCCCAGATCTTCGTTGTCCCAAATGATCTTGGGTTTGGCGGGGCCTATATTGGTTTTGGCTTTATTGATGACCTTCCCAGCTACCGCCAAACACTGTTTCAGATGCTTTTTCCTGGCGTTGGAGGTTTCTCCCCCTCCACTCAGACCGCCAGATATCATGTTAATCACTCCATGTTTAATGACGGCGGAGTCTTCATCATCATCCTCGTCTCTTCTGCTCCTGTGGCGTGGGCTGGGAGGTGGGTTATGGCCTCTTGGGGATTCTGCTCTTCTGGGGCGGTCATGGCGTGACCGGTATCAGGATTGGTTGGTTCTGTCTGGAGATCTACTGCGCTCGTGATGTCGCCTTGCCGGTCCGTCACCACGAGCGCCTTCAGTGGTCCGTCGTTGTGCTCCACTTTTGATGAGTTCATCGATCTCCTCCTTCAAGTGTCTGCAATCTTCAATGCTGTGGTCGTTGCTGCGGTGGAACTTGCAGTAGACGGCAGTCTCTCTGTCTTGTTCCGGGCGTGGGGGCGGATTTTTCTGGCCTTCTTTGTAATCCGTCTGGTTTACGCTATGAGGACGGTGTCCTGTCTGGCCTCGCCCTGATGGGCGTCCGGTTCCTCGGGAAGAATTCTGAGTCTTCTTCTCTTCGTCGCCCTCGGTTCTGCCTTTGGTCTGCTTTTGGGTCTGGCTGTGCGATGAGTCATCGGTCCTACTGCCATTGGAGCAATGTTGTATCATTGTTTGCAAAAGGCGCCAAAAAAGCTAAGTAGTAAGTACAATTTGTGAAAAGAGAGCTGGTGCCAAGGCACCAACAGGCATCAAAGGAGCTCCGTCGCTGATTTGAGGTCTCCAACTACCCAAACTCACCAACACATAGCTTAAGTCTTCAATTTAGGATCTCAATGAAAATCCAATAAAAGGTATGAAAACTTACCATAAATCAATGCTTAAGCCTCCAATGAATGTCCCCCAAGCAAACAACCACCAATGTCTCCACTTTTCTCAAAATGTCACAATTTTATTTGAGGAATATCTCACTCCACAATGCTCTTACACCGAAAATGAGGTGGAGGTTTTGTTCTAGGGAGAAAATCAAGCATCTTTGGCTTTGGAACCATTCAATTTCGTTGAGTGTAGCTTGATTTATAGATTTATCGAGTTTTAACTCTTTTCTTCAATGGTGAAAGGGGGGTTGCGTTTTTGGGCTGCACAAGGGAGGAATCTCTGTGTTCATTTAGTCACTTAAGTGAGAGTGGGCCCCACAAGTTCCACCTTGCTTAAATCACTTAATCTCACCACTAATATTCAATTATTTATGAACTATCCATTAAATCAAAAATTTAACATTTATCAGGGTCCTTTAATTATCCTTGAACAGATGAACCCGGAGTTTTTCGGTAATTCGGTGAAATAACTATTTTAGCTTGATATGTGCATCGTTGGCACTAGGGGTGTAAATTGGCTGGGCTAGGTTGGGCTTTGGCCTTCTTGGCCCAAGCCTACGTAAAAAAAATTCAACCTATCTGGGCTACTAGCCTATTAAAGGCTTTATTTGTACGCCAAGCCCGACCTATTTTTTTTAAATAAGAAAGCTTGATGTAAGAACCCGCACCGTTAATTAAGGAAATTAATTAATTAAATGTGAGAATGAGAAAATAATTCCATAATTGAAACTAATAATTATTATAAGGCTTTAATAATTATAGTAAGTGAGTAATAATGCCGAAAGTCGCTTTTCGGACCAAAAGTGCAGATACCAGTTCTGTTACCCGGTATAAATGCGCACTGGTGAAGTATCCCAAAAAATTATAATAAGTAAATGATAATTACTAGAATAATATGTAGGACTTGTAAAACGAGTTTCAAGTCAAAATAATGAGAATTTGTGCCAGAACTGATACTGGCTATGGAAAAGTGCATACCGGAAAGGTGCTCCGAAAAATAAAATAAAAATATGAAAAATCTTAGAAAAATTAGTAGGTTAAGATTCCAAAGTTTGGGATTAAAATGTTTTGCGTAGCTATTAATGCTAATACTGCGCGTTAAAGGCTAAGTGGCCTATATATACTACTTTTGCACTAAACCCTAGGCATTCCCTATTGTCTATACGTGGGAGGTGGCTGATTAGCTCTCCATTTTACTGTTCTGTTGCCTCCCTCTACCATTATTTAGCCATTTCTTCTTGAACTCCACCAAAGTGATCACCTTTAGTCATGGTTCCTTCACCAAAATAGTTGAGTATTGTGAGGACAAGCCTTGCTAGAGTAAAAGATCTTGATTTTCTGAGTTTAGGCTGCTGTGTGAGGGGTTTTGTAGGCTGAGTTGGTGTTCCCATTGGTGTGAGCCTTTGTTCATGCTGTTGGAGGCTTCAAGGAGCCATCTTTGAAGAGAAAGGTCCAACCTTGTGGTGTATTTTCGTGCTCTTGCAAAGTCAGAATCTTTGAGCCTTGTTGGAGAGCTCCAAGAGCCTTCTTTGTTGCTGAGTTTGGGCTCCATTGGTACACCTTGAACTTTCCTTTGAATTTTCATGAAAATAGCTTGTTTATGTTATGAAATGAGTTAACTTTAATCATTCAAGCTTAGGGTTGTTAATATGAGACTAATAAAGGTTAATAAACATCTGTTTTGGGTCAAAACCGAACCTTGGATCATTGGGAGCCATTTTCCCTTCAGTTTATGCAGAAATTTTTTGCAAAAAACTGTTCTGCCCACGTGGTAATCGATTACCATGTGCTTGGTAATCGGTTACCTAGTTCAGTAATCGATTACCCTGTTTTTGGTAATCGGTTACCTAGTTCAGTAATCGATTACCATGTGTTGGTAATCGATTACCTCCTGTGAAAATGACCAGAAAACAGTTTTATGCATGGGAAAGTTTCCTTTTTGGGCATGATGGCCTAGGAGGTTTGTGTTACTGTTGGAGAACAGTGATACCTTTAATTGTGGCACGTAATACTTGATAATAATGAACTAGAAAAGATGTAAACGAAAAAGGAAATGTTGTCATAATGAGATGAACCTTTAAAGTATGGTTATTGATGATATTTTTGATATAAACAGATTGTGATTGTGTTGTTTGTGGGCCTTGAGCTTGTGCGGACTCTTGGCTTGGGATAGTAAGCTTACAAGGTAAGCTTTCGTGTCCTCGATTTAGCCATTGTTGGTTCCACCATTTCCTATGGGGGATGGTTATATGCATGATGTGTTTTCATGTACTATTTTATTGAAATGCTATGGAGCTGTTAAGTGCAATTGCTATATGATATTTATGTGGTGTTTGCCTTAAAGGGAGGCCATGGGGTGGTCCCTTGGGGGTAGGTACAGCATGGGCTGCTACAGCTTGGGCTGGTACTGTGTGGTTAATAGACGTATTTCTGCACTTCTCTGATCAATAGAATAGTTATAACCTACATAACATAATTATCTGCTGCATTGCACTATTTTGGAACTTATATCAGATATATGCTTTTGAACTTATATTTGCACATGTAAGAGAGCTTGGGGTGGAAGAGTTTTGAGGACTCCTTGTCTTACTGAGATTTCTTGTTTAGAGATCTCACCCCACGTTTGGGGACGCTTATTTCAGGTTCAGGTATTACTGTGGCTGATGCCTCTGGCAGCAGGAGACCGAAGTTTAGTTGATTATATATCTGCTGTATACTGACATGACTGGATTTGGATGCTGTTTATGTTTTCCGCCTTTATATTATATTGTTGCTATTGTTGAGACTTGTTGGGCTTTGTTGCCTTATTTGGGTGAGCATGGGAATTGTCCATGTCGTATTGACTTGTCTTTATGTTTTCAGACATTAGTGGTATAATTGTATCAGGGTTTGTCCGGTCTACGTGTTGTAGTTTCGTGACCTTAGATACACACTTTATATATTTATTGAGGTATTTCAGTTAGCTGTCTTGCAATTTACATACAGTCAATGTTTTTATGAAAATGAATTAAGTAATTCAACTTGATAATGATAATGACGTCATAATTGGAAAGAAAAAGATATTCCGAAATTTTTAATTAAGCGCAGCTTAATACGATGATATGATAACATTACCGGATATATACGGGGTGTTACACCTGACATGGCCTACAGGCCTTGTAGGCCTCCCACTATAGATACTAAGCAAAGAAAATAATTGTATAGAGCAAAGAAAGTTCCATTCATGCATGCACTAGTACTTCTCATAAGAAAAAAATGACAAACAAGAAAAAGTCAACATAATACCCCAGACGAAGCCGAGAGTGAGAAGCGGCGGTGCACATAAAAATTAGAGTTGGTATTAGTACTTTGTCACATAAAATAAATATTATTATTTTATTTTATTTTAATAAATTAAGTAGGCCAGCCTACAAGGCTTTAGGCCAGGCTTGACAAAATTGGCCTATGGCCTATTTGTTAAAAGACTTTCTTATAAGCCTAAAGTCTACTCTACATTCTCTGAAAGGCCGAGCTAGGCCGGGCTGGGCCAGCCTGGCCCATGTACACCCCTAGTTGGCACATTTTTTCAAAAATCCTAAAATTCATTAAATTTATTCAATAATCATATTTCTTGGCCCTAAGTACCTTTTCCATCTTATATTCAAACTTATAGCACAAATTTTACTCGGCACATTTTTCAGTGCAACTGTACCGCTGTATTTTTATCCGGTAAAAATAATATTCATCAAATTTCCAGAAACTTGGCTAACCACTCAATTTTTCATTCTGAATCCATTTCTAGGGTCATTTTCCTCATTTGAGACCCTATACTATCATTTTACTATTTAGGGTTACGTATTTGTCAAATTACCATTTACCCTTTTTACGTATTTTGACCCAAGACTCAGGATTTTTCACTAATTCTACCCTTTAATCCTCATTTTAAGTATAATTAAGTGTTTCAAATCTACGAGGTGTTATAATGTCTAGGAAGATTTTCTCTCGAAGAAACTATGCATTTTTGTGACTAAAAGACCAAGTTCTTGATCTCTTCTTCCTCCTATGGCTTCCATGGTTTAGAGAAGAAGAAGAATGCAGATTTTGGTCCTTAAGAATAAGCCAAAAGCGACCTAGAAGTAAGAAGAAATATATAGCATACCAATTTTGACTTATTTTACACTCATGTCATCTTATTTCTTATTGGTTGATTTTATTAATTCTTGCCTTAATTTTTATAATTATTCTAGACATAATTAACATATTTTAAGACTACTTAAAATCCTTAAAATATTCCATAGAATTTAATAAAATCATTTATTAAAGTTTAGACCTAATTTGGTTAATTTCAAAATGGTTCCTATACTTTCACATAATTAAAATCTGACCCCAAAACTTATCAAATATTATTTTTTGGGTCCTAATTTTGCTTGGCATGAAATGTATTTCTATAATTATTATCATATCAATCGGATGATTAGCAATTCAATTCTTGCTTTCGTAACATATTTACCATACAATTACATAACTTAACTATATATTTTCATAATTTCCTATACTTATGTAATTTTATTTATAATTATTATACATAATCAAATCTTAAAAGTATGGATTGTTATACTATTGGTCATCATCTTGGGAATAAATGAGGTTTCCTTGATTGACGCTTAGACACCAACAATAGAGAATAACAAAAAAGCATATTTTTAGGGTGTATTTTTCTCTTTATTCTCTTAGGTTAGCTCAGCATCACGACTGCAACGGTAAGAAAATATTTTGAGTGCGGAGTATCAAACTCTTAGTATATTCTTTATCAAATATGAAAAAATAACATATTTATATTATTTTTGTCTTTATAATATTTCTCCCATATTTCCCCCTCTTTTTAGTAAGGGAATACTTGGGCTAAGTGGCTCTCAACCTAGTTGTTTTGGAGACGAGATCTTGTTCCGGCCGACGACACTAGTTTAACCTAACGCAACTTCAACAACGAGATCAGATCTTGGTCTCATGCTGAGATCAGCGAGCATCGTGCTTCATTTATGATGTGATTCTAATTATAAACGACTTCAACAGTAACTTGATTATTTTCTACACCGAGCGTTTTCATATACAATATTTTTTATCAAATATCAAATAATTCTAACTTTATTTTCTATGAGCTTATTTTTAGTTTTAGCATAGTTTTTTGTAAGGAAAAATATTTTCTCACATTGGAGAAAAATATTTCCTCCCCTATATGAATAAAAGGTGGTCCCTTTAGTTTTTTAGGTTTTTTTTTAACAAACAGTGAGCCACACGGAGACAAGTTGTCTCCATTAACATAACATTAATAACCCTTTTTTAATATGGGATTCACATCTTTGTAGTTGTTGTACGTGCAATAATTAAATAATTGCCACACATATATATATATATATATATATATATACGTGAAAGTATTAAATTTGTGAAATCATAACCATATAAAAGATTAAAACATTAAATGTGGGAAATCATAATCATACAACTGTCATTGCTATACGACTTTAAAAATAATTTTACCTTTTAATATATGTTAATGTAAAAAACAGTTTAAAAACATATATTATGTGTTATTTGTTTTCAATTTTAAAATACTTATACTATTTTGTCATTTGAAAAGGCTGAGAAAACACCAATACAAATGAGTTTTTATTTTTTATTTTTTAAAAATAAAAATATACTTTGACAATATAAACCAATCCCGTGCTTACAACCTTTTTGTTTTGTCTTGTTATTTTAAACTTTTTTTCGAACCACAAAAGCCGCCTTGGTTTTGGTCTCGAAGTTGTGCAATATAGCTGTTTTTTATTTTTTAGAATTAAATTTAGAGGATATATCTAACTTATTTTTATTTTGTATTTTAATTTTTAACTTTTAAAATAAAACAACTATTTTTGTTAGGAAAAAAATATTGCTTATGTTGCATGTAAAGTGTTTTCTCATATTATAACTCTTGGATTTACTTGCAAAAAAAATTTTTTATTAAGTGTGTGGTCCACCCTTACTTGAGTCACAATATAAAAATAATTCTCATAGAGAAAATCAAAGCTAATTTTATGAAGTATTCTATAAAACAAGTTTTAAAAAAAATTTGAATACAATTAAACAAATCCTTTAAAACAATTTAAAACATATTCTCTAAATTTGATTCTAAAAAAAAAAAAATTATAAGTTTAAAAATTATTTTTACAAAACAGTCTTATGAAACAGATTTTTATATAATTATTTTCAAAAACAGAATTCAAAGAAACCCTCAATCTTATGCCAGCGGTTCAGTTTACCATACTCAGATCTTGATGAAGGAGGGATGAATCATTTCGCAACAAGAAATCTTAAAAAATAATTTCTTTTCAACTTATTAATAATTTAAAATTTTCACCCAATAACCCAAGTAATAACGGATTTAACCCCATTTTAGAAAACCGGCACATTAAAGTCGTCCCTCGCTAGTAAAATAATCACATTGCAAGACCACAAAAAGATAAGATGCAAGGAAAACACGCACACATAATGGTTTCATTATATGAAGAAGACGTGGCAAAATATTATTGGACAAAGTATCATTAGTAAAAATAAACACGTCATTTGTTTTCTGTTGTTTCTTGTTCTGTTTTTTTCCTTCCTTCTTGTTTGCTTTTCTTTTATTTTGTGGGGCATTGCCCCTTGCTGTAACCCAAAAAAAAAAAATAAACACGTCCCGCAAGGTATTTATTTTGGGTTTTATAAGAGTTATGATATACGAAAAATGATTATGTAATGTTATAGAAATTCATTTTGCTTGTCTTAATTTTTTTATCTTTTTTATTTTAAAAAATGTGGGTCCCACAAAATATCATGTGCGTAAGAAACTTCGTTGAATGATGAAAGAAAAACGCATTTATTAGTCTACAATCTTCTTTCATCTCCCAAGTCCCAACCCCATTCCTGCTATTTAATTTCGTCTCATCGTCAACCATCTCACACAGTGAGAAAATTGAAGTCCAATGAGCAATTACCAGAAAGCACCCCAAGAAGCATACCCTCCTCCAGGTACTTATTAATAATCTTTATCCCTTTCGTTTTTTTTTTCTTCTTGCTTTTAATTTTCAATTTCAATTCGAAATTCCATGTGAGATTGATGATTTAATTTGTATCCAGGGTTCGGATCTCCTTACCCGCCACCTCAACAGGGTTACCCACCAGAAGTGTACCCTCCGCCGCCGCCGCCACCGGGGTATTCGGGGTACCCTCCGCCGCTGCCACCTCAGCGTCCGCAGTATGATTCATACCAGGGCTATTTCAATAACGGGTATCCGCCGCCAGCTCCCCCGCCACAGTATCAGTACCAGCAAGTGGAGCATCATCATCATCATCGTCATGATGAGCCCGGTTGTTGTTTTTCATTCTTGAAAGGCTGGTAAGGTTTTTATTTTTTTATTATTTACAGCCTGGCTTTTGTTTAGAGTGTGCTAGTCTATCCTTTTATATATATATATATACATATATATCGGTTCATCAATTACCCTATTAACCTAGTTTGAGCACCGTGACACTCATTATTAACGGAAACAAGCTCCTTCCTCCTTGAACAAGTGCTTGTTATTTATATTCTATTGTATAATATATGACTATTAGAAGCTGCTCTGGAAACGACACACGACACGACACTTCGACATGTTAGGACATTTTTTGATATTAAATAATATTTTTAATTTATGTAGTGTATATTATATTTAATATTTAATAATTTAACAAAAAAATAAAGTTAACCTTATAATACCTATCAATCCTAATTATTTATATTAAACTCAATAAGTGGTAATCATAATCCAATGAATCTAATAGTTGGAACTAAAAATGTAATGCAACGCAACCTTCGATCCCTTTTTTGAGTCTCTGCGACGCGTGTTGGAGTGTCGGGATATCGGGGAGTGTCAGTAAGTGTCGAACATGACATGCCAGGTGTTTTGAAGAGTGTCAGTGCATCATAGAGAAGCGGAGCTAGGGAGTGGCTAGGGAGGGTGATTGCCCCCTCAATCTCATACAAATTTTTGTCATAAATCCTATTTAGACATAAGCAAAATCTAGTGTAACATAAATTTGCCCCGCTTCAAGCTTAAAATTTTGATTAATTATTACTCATATATAGTGAAAATTTTGAGGATTCTTCCAATCTGGCTTATGTATTGACCCTTTGTCCCCATTCCAAAAATTTTCTGGCTCTCTCATTGACTACTAGTATTCTTTATGAGAGGCTTTTGGTTGTGTGGTGGGTTTAGATCGACACATCCTTGTCCTTATAACATTTTTTCAAACGAGTGATAAGAAAATCTCTACTTCTCTTGGTAGAATTACAATTATGTGTGGTTCCGTGAGGTTAAAACCTGTAGTAAATAATTTGTATCCATGGTATTTCGAAAATTTGTATTTTTTTAACATAAAAAACAGGACCAGAGACCTTTAATACATAGAGTTAGATTACTAGTTGTGGGGAGTTTTGACCTGATATAAAGGGCAATGTGGTGCTATAAAGCTCAGGGTTCATGGAATGGTCTGATCCATTGTATGGATTGGTCCTTTGTGTGGATTTATGGTAGGCAGCCTTACCTTGCATTTGCAAGAGATTGGTGAACATGGCGACGATATCAACCATTGTGCAGAAAATAAGATGATATATATTCATGATTCCTACATGATGATGCTAGAATGCTGGAAATGCTTGCTTTCTGATAAAACCACAAAAAGATTCTACAATAAAGTCTATTGCAGAAGAAGCAATGTTAGGTCAAACCCCAATAATTATGGAAATAAATCAGACCCAGATCAAGGAGACAAATCAGACACAAATCAGAATAATTATGGAAACATATCAAACCCAGACCATGGAAACAAATCAGGTGCAGATCACAATAATTATGGAAACAAAGCTTAGAATGGAGAAACAAATCAGGCTTAGAATGTTGAAGCAAATCAGGCTCAAATCATGGAAAAAAATCAGACAAGGATCAGCATGAAATCAAGATTTGATTAGAATAACATAGTAAACCTTCAATCATAATAATTATAACTAAGTAGGAGGCTATGAGCTGGATCAAAAGGATCATCCTGGAGATCATAGAAGAATTCAGGAGAGTTGGGGATCATCTCTGTTCAGTAAAGAGGTGTTGCTTTCGATCATTTACATTCCATTCTCAGATCCAGTTTGATGACTTTCCTTTTCCCATCTAAATATATAGGCCATAATCCTCTTTAAATATATATTGCAGCATATGCCTTTGTATTTTTCCCCTGCTATTTATCACTCCCGTTTTTTCTTTTAAACATTAGACTTTCATGTTAAATAGTTTATGATTTCCAAACTATTACATTGAGGCATTATTGAAATATGCAGCAATACATATTGGGGTTCACTGTCTACTCTTTGTGTGGTACCTGGTGATAGTAAACTGGCCTTGAAGGCCGAAGCATGTGAGAGGGAAAAAACAATTTTTTCCTTGCGGAAACAAACATGCATTCAAATCTCATGCTTTAAGACAGCATGATGTTACCTTGTTTATGATCCGATCACCAAGGAGATCACTGTTAGGTTTGAAGGGTTCAAACCCTCTAACGTTGATCCACATCACCCACGTCAAGATGCAAGAACTCCTTCTTAAAAGCCACCAAAAGACCACCACAGAGAGGCTTGCTATCCACTCAATAGGTGAAGGAGGCTAGGTTTATTAAGATTGAAGTCTTCAGCATGAAAACTTCACAAGAGTGGTGCAAGGAGTGAGTAGAATTAGCTAGGTTTTCTTGTGAAAACCCTTAGGAGAATTCTCCCCTTGTGCGCATAAGAGAGTGAGGGAGAGAATGAGAGGATTTTCAAATCTTAAAATCCAACCAAAGTTGCACACACTTCAAGAGGAAATAAAGGGGTTGTTGCAATTCAAAATTTCCAACAACCTCCCCTTTGAATCCTTACGAGATAAGGTCTTTATCTAATTAAGATTCTGACCTAATGGTCATCACATGACCATTCACATTGTGCGCCCCACTCAGTCCCAAAATGAGTCCAGATACGTTGAGTAGTTGCATTCAAATTTGAACCAACTCACTAACTGATTCTCTCAACCAACCAAATCTGAATTGGAGCATATTTGATTGACAAGATGACACTCATCTTCAACCAAAAGTGGCGCACCATATCATCTTTGGATGAGATCAAATATCTTCTCATGATGCAGGGGATTTGTTCCAACAAGATCTCATCTTATCCTTTTGTTATAAAACAACTTTTCATAGCCAACTCAAATTCGAATTCAAACATTTAAGTTCAAACATTTAAATTCAAAATTCAAATTCAAAATTCAAAATTTCAAATTTCAAAATTCAAATTCAAAATTTCAAATTTCAAATTTCCAATTCAAAATTCGAATTTCAAAATTCAAATTCCAAAATTCAAATTCAAAATTCAAAATTTAAATGTTTGATAATTAATTTAACTAATTAAATTGATTGGTAATGTCTTGGACCATCCAAGCCCATTACATGATCCATGCGCCTTCTTCCCTTTAGGTGTGCTTCCAAACAGTTTCTTGGGCTAACAACCATTATTAGGCCCAATACCTTTAAAGCTAGATAATCATGACTATAAAGTGTTAGTGTGTAACCCATTAGGTCCAACATAGCCTCTGACATAAATGGGCTCGGGCCCAACAAGCCCACAACCCATTTAATGATAGCAATGCTTTGTTACCCCAGAACTAGTTAGATTAATGACTTGATCATCCTATTACACATATTTGGTTGCCGTATGTATTTCCCTTCGTCTCGGTTACCTTCCCATTAACCTAGGGTAAGGAAATGTATCAACCCTTGCGGTTTAGGGTAAGCTTTATTCGAAATAGGGAATCTTCAATTTACTGACTCTAAAGGCAGATCATCTCATGATCTCTTTTACTATGCATAGACTCCCGAGTCCCTGTAAATGTCATCTCGATTTCTCCGGTTTACAGATAACCTAATCTCTCACAGAGATTTGACAAATTCCTTCAGCTTATCACCCTAGCCCTGTGCTCTTTCAGGACAAGCCCAACAGTATACCTATGAGTCTCCACCCACGACTTTAGCTAAGACATCTCCATATATGTAGCACATGAGGTCTTTACCTTGTATCAATATACAAGTAGATAAGTCGTGCTAGTCATACCCGAGATCACTGATCCCCATTCTCAGTGTCTCTAGACTAGGAACATAAAATTAGGAATAAACGTGCGGTATCCTTGAATCCTCATGATCGTGATCTCATCACAGATACTCAAGAGATACCTGTTCTATTCCAAGGGGTTTATCCAGTTTGTTCATAATATATTTACAATAATATCGAGACATAATATGAAACAGGATAAAAAGTGCTTATTATTTATTTGCGACAATAAATGTCTACATCTTATGTTCTTATTTAATCAAAAGATTTTCTCTAGGACACCCATATACTAACAAGCTCCCACTTGGCCTAGAGCCAATCAGACCTAAGTCTTATACCCAAAGCCTCATAATGACTATCATGTTTTCTCTGAGAAACAGCCTTTGTCAGAGAATCGACCAGGTTATCATCCGTGGGACATAATCCATCTTTACATCATTTCTATCAATGATTTCTCTAATCAGGTGATATCTGTGGAGCACGTGTTTAGATCTTTGATGAGACCTAGGTTCCTTTGACTGCGCAATGGCTCCTGTGTTGTCGCAAAGCAACTGTATAGGCTCATCCACGCTTGGAACCACCCTAAGTTCAGATATGAACTTCTTGATCCACGGCCTCCTTAGCCGCTTCTGAAGCAGCTATGTATTCAGCTTTTGTCGTTGAATCTGCTGTTGTCTCCTGCTTGGAACTTTTCCAAGACACTGTCCCACCATTTAAGGTGAATACGAACCCTGACTGTGACTTGCAACCATCTTTGTCACTCTGAAAGCTGGTATCAGTGAACCTTTTCACTGTTAACTCATTAACCCCACCATAGATTAGAAACACATCCTTAGTTCTTCTTAAGTATTTAAGGATGGTTTTGACTGTCGTCCAGTGACCTTCTCCAGGGTCAGACAGGTATCTGCTCGTAATGCTCAAAGCATATGAGACATCTGGTCTCGTACATATCATGGCATACATGATGGATCTAATAGCCGAAGCGTATGGAATTCCACTCATGCGATCCTTCTCAGGCTGTGACTTAGGACACATAGCCTTTGAAAGGTGTACCCCATGACTGACGGGAAGAAAACCCCTTTTCGACCCTTCCATGCTAAACCTCTTTAGCATCTTGTCAACATACGTGGATTGAGATAAACCCAACAGCCTCTTGGATCTATCTCTATAGATCTTTATACCAAGTATAAAGGCCGCTTCTCCCAAATCCTTCTTGGTGAAGTTTTCTGAAAGCCACTCTTTCGTTATTTTTAATGTGGGAATGTCATTTCCTATTAGCAATATGTCATCTATATAAAGTACCAGGAAGACGACATTCCTCCCACTAACCTTCCTATAAACACAAGGTTCATCCTCGTTCTTGATAAAACCGTTACTCTTAACGACTTTATCAAAACGTATATTCCAACTCCTTGATGCTTGCTTTAGCCCATATATCGGCCTTTGTAGTTTACATATCATATGCTCCTGATCTATGATTTCAAAGCCTTCTGGTTGTGTCATGTACACTTCCTCCTTCAAGAACCCATTCAAGAAGGAGGTCTTGACATCCATTCACATTGTGCGCCCCACTCAGTCCCAAAATGAATCCAGATACGTTGATAGTTGCATTCAAATTTGGACCAACTCACTCACTGATTCTCTCAACCAACCAAATTTGAATTGGAACATATTTGGTTGACAAGATGACACTCATCTTCAACCAAAAGTGGCGCACCATATCATCTTTGGATGAGATCAAATATCTTCTCATGATGCAAGGGATTTGTTCCAACAAGATCTCATCTTATCCTTTTGTTATGAAACAACTTTTCATAGCCAATTCAAATTCGAATTCAAACGTTCAAACATTTAAATTCAAATTTCAAATTTCAAATCTCAAATTCAAAATTCGAATTTCAAAATTCAAATTTAAAATTCAAAATTCAAAATTCAAATGTTTGATAACTAATTTAACTAATTAAGTTAATTAGTAATGTCTTGGACCATCCAAACCCATTACATGATCCATGCGTCCTCTTCCCTTTAGGTGGGCTTCCAAACAGCTTTTTTGGCTAACAACCATTATTAGGCCCAATACCTTTAAAGCTAGATCATCATGACTATAAGGTGCTAGTGTGTGACCCATTAGGTCCAACATAGCCTCTGACATAAATGGGCTCGGGCCCAACAAGCCCATAATCCATTTAATGATAACACAGAGCACTAGCAATGCTTTGTTGCCCCAGAGCTAGTTAGATTAATGACTTGATCATCCTATTACACATATTTGGTTGTCGTATGTATTTCCCTTCGTCTCGGTTACCTTCCCATTAACCTAGGGTAAGGAAATGTATCAACACTTGCGGTTTAGGGTAAGCTTTATTCGAAATAGGGAATCTTCAATTTACTGACTCTTAAGGCAGATCATCTCATGATCTCTTTTACTATGCATAGATTCCCGAGTCCCTGTAAATGTCATCCCGATTTCTCCGGTTTACAGATAACCTAATCTCTCACAGAGATTTGACGAATTCCTTCAGCTTATTACCCTAGCCCTGTGCTCTTTCAGAACAAGCCCAACAGTATACCTATGAGTCTCCCTGTTTCAGGCATACGAGGTATACAATCAAAGCATGCCTTCTAGAACACAGTCTAGGTAATAACATCTGGTCTAAGGAAAGATATACCCAAATATAAAGAGACTACTCTAATGATACCATCTATGAGATTTCCTCATAGAGTCTCTTTGTGGGTCTGTTCAGTGCGAACTATACTCTTATAGGTCCACCCACGACTTTAGCTAAGACATCTCCATATCTGTAGCACATGAGGTCTTTACCTTGTATCCATATACAAGTAGATAAGTCGTGCTAGTCTTACCCGAGATCACTGATCCTCATTCTCAGTGTCTCTAAACTAGGAACATAAATTTAGGAATAAACGTGCGGTATCCTTGAATCCTCATGATCGTGATCTCATCACAGATACGCAAGATATATCTGTTCTATTACAAGGGATTTATCCAGTTTGTTCATAATATATTAACAATAATATCGAGACATAATATGAAACAGGCTAAAGAGTGCTTATTATTTATTTGCGACAATAAAGGTCTACATCTTATGTACTTATTTAATCAAAAGATTGTCTCTAGGACACCCATATACTAACACCTGAGATGAATTAGGCTCTGGGGTTGGATAAGATAGTTAAGTACAATCATCAGAATGTTTAATCACAGTGACATTTGCCTGTCTTCAAGGTTTAACCCGAAAAATTTGCATTGGAATATGGAGGATATGATTATTGGAAAAACATTCAAGTGAAAGAATGATTAAGAATTTGAGATTAAACAATGTGGAAGTATTTGTTTATTCTGTTGTATGCAAGTAGAGTTGAGATTTGAGAAATGGAAGGCCGAGGCTTGATTCATCATTATGTTTTATGTTAGCTTGGGTTTAGACAGCCCAATCCAACATTTGATGGATTCACTTTTTGTTTTGCTTTGTTTAATGGGTTTTATCAGTGTTATGTAACATAATGTAAGTGTTGTTTCCAGCTCTCACATCAAAAGGGAGAGAGAAAGTGGAATGATGAAAGAGAAAGAAAAACATGTGAACCCCACCTCTTTAATGTGTGGGTAGGAAAGTGAAGTTATATTATGTTAAATGATAAACATAAAACCCTTGTTTAATATCCACCTAGTTTGGAGACATTCTGTCATATACAAGTTGCACAAATTAATATTTGATGGACCGAAAGGACCAAACTTAGTTTGACAAATACTGCATGGTTGAACCCAATTGTGAAACTATCAAAAGCAACTGTCAGTTCTATTGCACAACTCTGATGATGTGCTAAGTTTAACCCTAACTTTGATCCCAATCACAGTCACATTCTAAAGCAATAATGGCAAACTATGAATGTAAAAGATATAAGACAAATTACTTGTTTCAAATGTGAAATATACAGCTATAGGACCATACATATTAATGTACGGGGAAAATGTTTCTCCTGCAACATGAGATAAGTTATCTCTAGTAATTCCAAAACGACATTGTTTTGAGGTTTAGGAAAAAAATAAATACAGGATATTTTAGTGATTTTATTTTCCTTTTGTATCATATATTTTACTAAAATACCCTGCATTTTTTTCGTAAACCTCAAAACAACATCGTTTTGCGGTTGCAGGAAATAACTTTATCTCTTATAGCAGGAGAAACGTTAATCCCTTAATATATATTACATATACTCTTAACTTACTATTTCACTACATTTTCACTGATGAGCCTAAGACATTAATATTTGATTCATTCATTAAATTTATTAATTCTGAACCAAGCTTTGATCTGGCACAGCTTGGATTGTCAACTGGCTTAACAAATTTTCAACCTGGATTATAGGAAGAGATACTTCATGCCCCTACTCCTTAATATACATAATTCCTCATTTAGCTGTTATAACATCATTAAATTAATAAACTCCTATAGAATTGTTTTATTTCAGCTTAAGACATCATTTATTTTTCTTAACTAAAATCGCTCATGCAATCTTTTCTTAGTTTCAGTATTCTCTTTCATCTCTTTGTTGTTTTTATGGTGCTAATTAAGATTAAGAATTTTCCATTTACATGTGCAGCTTGGCAGCGCTTTGTTGCTGTTGTGTGCTAGAGGAGTGTTGTTGCTTTTTCTGATAATCACACCACAAAGTAAAATTGTCTCTTCGGTTTGGTGCACTTTGTCATGGTTCTCTAGGGAAATGTTGCTCCAATTCGTACTTAATGATATGTGTAGGATATGGTAAGTCTTGGTCATTCTTGTAACTTATTGGTGTTCCCCTCTGCCCTCGAATCCTGGTTTATTCATAGGTTCTGTGAAGTGGTCTATGTCAATTTCTTTGTGCGAAAACTATGTTGGAAATTGTAAACCGTTTCTTATATGTTATAACAGTCAATGATATGGTTAAAATAATGTTGCGTATTTTTTTTTTTTTTATATATTCACGAATTTATTGATTATTCAACTAGTCCAATTCTAGCACTGCTTATTATAGGAGGCGGTGGCTTTTCCAAGACTATTTTTGTTGCACCCTTATCTTTTGGGCCAGTTGGGGATAGGCCCACTTGTACCATTAGAAGGCCCGAATATTTGAAGGATTATTTTCAGTAAAGAATTGTTCATTTTAGTAAATGTGTTACTGAGATCTATGTAGCACCGATACTGACACGGGACAAGTGACACGATACGACACGACACTCCGACACGTTAATTCTAAAAAATATTAGATTTCGACACGTTAGGACACGTTTTGATATTAAATAATATTTTTAATTTATGTGAATAATTTAATAAAAAAATGAATCTAAACTTATAATATTCATAAATTTTGCAAAAAAAACATAAGATATCCCAAATATTTATATTAAACTCAATAAAATAGTAATCGTAATCCAACGAATCTAATAGTTGGAACTAAAAATAGCTCAACGCTTTAAATCTTTTTTGAATTTCTATAACTTGGGCTGGAGTGTCGGGGAGTGTCAGAGTGTCTGAGAGTGTCGGGAAGTGTCGGACACGACACGTCAGGATTTTTGAAGTGTCGGTGCTTCATAGACTGAGATGTTAGCAAATTAATGTAATTAGAAAATACCAAAAAGATAGCACAGAAACGGTTATTAAGCTCGTGGGGGGGGCGTGAATAGAAAATTATGAAAGATTGGACAAAATATCTATCTCTCTTATCTCAATTCTCTCTCTTCTAACAATCTTCTCCTTCCTTACTTCTTAGAAACCCTTAATTCTGATCTGGTATCCTTCATTGGTGCTTTAATCTGGCCTCTTCTTCTCGTTTAGTCATGGCGGAGAATACCAGGATGCGCGGTTTCCAGGACCGTTTGGGGGTGTTGGAGCAGCAATTTAGTGCTGCTGAACTCCTCCGTGCTCAACAACATTTGGATCTGCAAGAGTCTCATTCCCAACTACTTGAATCTCAACAACAGATGCAAGATTCCCAGCTCTGTTTTAAGCAGGATCTCACCTGGTTGCTTGAATTACAGCAGCAAACTCCTGGGACGTCCGCCTCAACGCGCGGGTTGTTAAGATCTGGCCCCAATATGGGTTCTCGTCAGGTCAAATTAGATTTCCCCCTGTTTTCGCTCCAGTGACCCCACAACCTGGATAATTGCTGTGGAACGTTATTTCTCTTTTTATCAGGTACCCTTACCTGATCGTTTAAACCTAGCTGCTTTCCATCTGGACGAACCTGCGGCCAGTTGGTTTCTGGGCTCTGACCAAAATGGGTTACTGACAGATTGGAGAACATTTTGCGTTGCCCTTAACCGTCGGTTTGGCCCGTCCGAATTCGACGATCCTGCAGGTGCCTTGGTCAAAATTCAACAATCTGGATCTGTGTTGGACTATCAGTCTCACTTTGAGAAACTCGTGAGTAAGGTTCCTGGGATGTCTGTCGCCTTGTTGCGAAGCATTTTTATTTCGGGGTTAAAAATCCAGATTCGTTGTTCTGTGTTAACTCATAGACCTCATGACTATCACGAGGCTTTTGCCTTGGCACGCGTGTATGAAGATCAATATGCTGAGTATCGCTCTTCTAGACCTTGGCAATCTTCTGCCAAAACTATTAACCTACTCTCACTCCATCATCCATCACTATTGTTTCCTCCACCACTAAACCCATTTCTGCTTTACCCATTCGCTGTTTATCTCCAGCTGAAATGCAATTAAAACGCGAAAAAAATCTATGTTACACCTGTCACGAACCTTATTCCTTTGGGCATAAACGCAAAGGTCGTGCTACTTTGCTGTGTTTTGCGGGTGATGAGGATGAGCTTGAGGCTGATTCTATTCCTATAGCAGGAGCTAATTTAAAGTGAACTGGGACCACTATTGCATAAATTAGTGGTTTAGGATTCCATCTCTTCCTTTCTCATGTGTTTATCTAGCACGATTCCCTATGATACCCAAACCATTCCACCGCCCCAGATCCAACAGGTCCTAAATCAATTTCCTGATGTCTTCAGCATTCATACTTCCCTCCCTCCTGACCGCCCTTTTAACCATCAAATTCATCTCCTTCCCAACTCCAAACCGATACAAGTCTGTCCCTACCGTTATCCTCACTTTCAAAAGGCAGAAATTGAAAGGTTGGTGTCCGAAATGTTACACACTGGCTTCATTCAACCCAGTCAGTCCCCTTTTAGCTCCCCTGTTCTTCTGGTGCGTAAGAAAGATGGTACTTGGAGGTTTTATGTCGACTAGCGCGCCCTCAGCACCATTACCGTACCCGATAAATTTCCCATTCCCACCGTGGATGAACTACTTGATGAGCTGCATGGAGCCCATATTTTTTCTAAACTTGATTTGAGATCTGGCTACCATCAGATCAAGATGCACCCTCATGATGTGCATAAAACAGCTTTCCGCACACACAGCGGTCACTTTGAGTTTATGGTCCTTCCGTTTGGGTTATCCAATGCTCCAGCCACGTTTCAGGCGACTACGAACCATGTCTTCGGCAGTTTCTTACGCCGATTTGTTGTCATTTTTTTGATGATATCCTTATCTATAGTCCTTCCCTCCAAGCCCACAAAGACCATATCGAGCAGGTGTTACACACGTTACGTAAGCATCAATTTTTTGCTAAACTAACAAAGTGCTCTTTTGCAGTGACTTCCATCCAGTTCCTTGGTCACATAATATCCGATGAGGGAGTAGCCCCTAATCCCTCTAAGGTGACTGCGGTGCAGAATTGGCCCATTCCTTGCTCTGTTACACAACTTCGAGTTGTTCTGGGTCTCTCCGGTGTCTATCGCCGGTTTATTAAAGGCTATGCTACGGTTGCTGCTGCTCTCACGGATTTACTTGCTAAAGATGCTTTTACCTAGACTCCCGCAACAGAACATGCCTTTGTTACCTTGAAGTAGTTATTAACAACTGGCCCCATTCTGGCTCTTCCCAATTTTAATATTCCATTTGTTTTAGAGACAGATGCCTCTGGCGTGGGTGTGGGAGCAGTGTTACTACAATCCGACCACCCCATTGCTTTTTTTAGCCGCAAGCTGTCCAAACAGATGCAGGCCAAGTCCACTTACCTCCGTGAAATGTATGCCATCACTGCGGTAGTGACTAAATGGAGGCAGTACTTACTTGGTACTACCTTTGTCATCAAAACAAACCACAAGAGTCTCCATCACTTGATGACTTAGGTAATACAAACCCCTGATCAACAACAATTTCTTGCAAAATTGTTGGGGTTTCATTTTGTGATCCAGTACAAGACTGGTAAATCTAATGTAACGGCAGACGCACTGTCGCACCAACCAGAGGGGTCTCCAGCATCTTCAACCCCTGCTCTCATGGCCACTAGTGGCCCTAAATACCATTACAACTCAGTTCTCAAGTCTGAATTACAAGGCGACACTTATGCCTCTACCATCCTACAACAATTACAAATTACACCAGACAAGTGGCCCCACTGGCAACAAAAAAATGGTTTCCTTTTTCACCGCAACTGATTATATGTTCCTGCTGGTTCATCCTTGATACCAGTTCCATTCTTCCAAGGTAGGGGGTCATGCGGGAGTGCGCGGAACTCTCCTTCGATTAACTGCTACGTTCACCTGGCAAAGAATCAAAAAAGATGTTCAGATGTATGTTCGTAACTGTGAGGTTTGTCAGAAAGCTAAGGCCACCAATCACTACCCATATGGTCTCCTACAACCCCTTCCCGTTCCATATGACATTTGGTCCGATTTATCAATGGACTTTATTACTCACTTGCCTAATTCGGGTGGATTTACTGATATTATGGTGGTAGTGGATCGACTCACGAAAGGGGCTCATTTTATGGCTTTGCCTCCTCGCTATACTGCGAGTAAGGTTGCGCAAGTGTTCTGGGACAATATAGGCAAGTTGCATGGGCCACCAAAATCAATTGTCTCTGACCGAGACCCTATTTTTTATCAGTAATTTTTGGACATCACTTTTCCGGTTACAAGGTACTCAACTCAAGTTCAGCTCTGCCTACCACCCCCAAATAGACGGCCAAACCGAACGGGTAAATCGAAGTCTAGAACAGTACCTTCGTTGTTTTGTTCACGAGCATCCTTCGACATGGTATCGTTATTTGAGCTGGGCGGAGTATCATTATAACACAGCCCACAACCGGTCCTCCGGGTTCTCTCCATTTCAGACCACCTATGGCCGCGTTCCTCCCTGCTTGCTCGAATATTCTCTTGGCACCACTTCTGTTGAGGCCGTAGAATCAGAACTTCAGCAACGCTCTTCGATCCTTGCAACGTTGAAACAAAATTTAAAAAAGGCCCGGGTTTTGATGAAACACTATGCAGATAGGAACCGAAAAGCACTTACCTTTAAGGTCGGAGACCTGGTGCTGTTACGCCTTCAACCTTATCGACAGTTGACCGTACATCGCCGTTCATCGCACAAACTCAGCCTCCGTTTCTTTGGTCCTTTTGAGGTCACTGAGTGTATTGGCACAGTGGTTTACCGGCTCCATCTTCCGGCAGGGTCGCGTGTGCACCCCGTATTTCACGCTTCTTTGTTGCATCCTTTCATTTCGTCTGGCCACCATAAGATCCACAACTTAACAACGGATCTGCTGTCCCTCCCACCCTTGCACACACCCACGGCGGTGGTGTCTCATCGGACGATTTGGCGCAACGGCCGCGCAGTCCCACAAGTGTTGATTCAGTGGCACGGGTTGCCACCGGAGGCTGCGACTTGGAAGGAGGAGCGCATGTATCTGGACGGCAATTTGGAAAAAGACACCTCTTTATCTTCTGAGCACCTTACACCAGAAGGACAAGACATGAGTACCAGACATACAGCTATCACTACTTCAACTTTCCCCACTCACGAAGCAGTGCCTGCCAGCTGGGTTCCACCACACACTACTGATAAGAATCTTCCAGATGCCACTTTGGACTCCTTGCCTATTGGGCCCCTGACCCTCGTGGACGAGGCTCGTTCTGAAGGGGAAGGGATTGTTGCACCCTTATCTTCTGGGCCAGTTGGGGATAGGCCCACTCGTACCATTAGAAGGCCCGAATATTTGAAGGATTATTTTCAGTAAAAAATTGTTCATTTTAGTAAATGTGTTACTGAAATGTTAGCAAATTAATGTAATTAGAAAATACCAAAAAGATAGCACATAAACAGTTATTAAGCTCGTGGGGGGCGTGAATAGAAAATTATGAAAGATTGGACAAAATATATCTATCTATCTCTCTTATCTCAATTCTCTCTCTTCTAACAATCTTCTCCTTCCTTACTTCTTAGAAACCCTTAATTCTGTTCTGGTATCCTTCAATTTTCTTGATTCCCAGGCTCAGACCTTGAGATTTATGGTTAAGAGGAATAAGCATTTTACCACTTGCACATTGTTCTCATCTTTGCATATTAATATAATTTTTTCTTTTATACTTGGCATGAGAATTTAAAATGAAGGTCACTTTAGCTAGAGGGGAAAGAAGGACAATGAGATCGTTGGGGGCGGGGAGTGCAGTTATTTTAAAGCCTCCATTTGTCTGTATATAGTTATATGTGGGGCACTGTGAATTATATTACAATACTGTAACAGTCTAAAACACAATTTGCAGAGAGAGATCCTTTTTCTGAGTTTGTGAACCTGTTTGAAGGAGGTTGGGCTGCTGATTTTTGTGCTTGAGGGGTTAGAGTCACATTCTTGGCACCTGGTGCTTCAAGAAGCTTCTTTTGGTGGGAAAGGATCAACCTTCAACCTCATTTTCGTTCTTTTTGAAAGTCAGCACCTTGGAGCTGTTGTGAGAGCTCCAAGAGCATCATCCTCCCCTGTTTTGGCTTGTGGTATGATCACACCCTTGAACTTGAGTTTTTATGCTTAAAAATGGAACCTTGATGCATGTAAAGGTTAAAAGATGATAACTTAACGTTGTGTTATGTCAAACACACCTAGGAATGCATATTTTAGGGTCTTTAATCCGTAAAAACCCAACCTTGGATGGATATCTTCACGAAAATGCAGAACTGCATTCTGCCATGAAATATCCGGATATTTGTCGAGCAGATATCCGGATATTGATATCCGGATATGGTATCCGGATATTGATATCCGGATATGGGATCTAGATATCCGGATATTGTATATCCAGATATGGTCAGTGTGATATCCGGATATTGCATATCCGGATATGTCCCATGAAATATCCGGATATTCTGGGATCTCGCAGAACAGTAGCTGTGCTGTGAGTACAGTAGGCTATTGGGGGATTGTGGACCCTAGATTAAGGAAGTTGAACTTCTGTAATTAATGAACTAAGTCAGAATCACATGATTAAGGGCTTATGGCTTTGTTGGAAGCCTCAAGACGTAAAACGTAAAGGAAAAGCATAGTCTTTAAGTGGTATGCTTGTAATGCATAATTAATGACATATTGTTGGTCCATAACAGATTGTGATATTGCTGTGTTTGGACTTGAGAGTGGTTGGACTCTTGGCTTGGATTGATTGCTTGCAAGGTAAGCTTTCGTGTCCTCGGTTTAGCCATGTTGTGGTTCCATCATGTCCCATGGGGATGTGGTTAATGCATGTTGTGTTACATGTTTTTGATATTTGGAAATGCTGATGAGCTGTTTTATGCAATGTGCTTTGATGATATGCAATGTGGTGTCCACCTTTACGGTAAGCCTGAGTATGTGGTACATACGATAAGGTGAGGCTGTGGGTGAGGTGCAAGCGGTGTTCCTTGTACTCATGTGGGTTTAGACGTATTCCTACATTTCTCTGGTCAGTAGATAGTATAAACACACATGGCACGAATATCTGTTGCACTGCATACTTTTGGAACTAATATTGGAAATACTGTTTTTTGAACTTATATTGCACATGTAAGTGAGCTTGGGGTGGAAGATCCTTGAGGACCCCTTGTTTTACTGAGATATCTTGTTTAGAGATCTCACCCCACGTTTGGGGACGCTTATTTCAAGTTCAGGTAATGTTAAGGGCTCAGGTGGCAGGAGGCCAGAGCTGAGTTAGATATTACTGTGATGTGCTGACATGTTAGATGCTGGATGTTGACTACTGTTATGTTTTCCGCTATTATTATTATGTTGAGACTATTGTTGGGCATTGTGCCTTATTTGGTGAGCATGGGGTTTGTCCATGCCACATAGATTTGAGTATGCTTTCTTTTAGTTAAAGTTGTATTAAAGTATCATGATTTTGGTCCAGGCTATGTGTTGTAGTCCTGTGACTTAGATATTCACTTTATATTTATGTATGAGGTATTTCAGTTACTTGTCTTGCAATTTACATACAGGCATTATTTTATGAAATTGATTAAGTAATCAAGTTGGCTAAGGTTAATGACGTCATAATTGAATTAAAAAAAAGTTATTCCGCATTTATTAAGCATGGCTTAATACGATAGTATGTTTACAATCCGGGTTAACACAGGTTGTTACATTTTATGGTATCGGAGCACTTTCTAGGGAAAAGCCTGTATGTATTGCAATAACTTAGGATGTTTCGTTGCGTGTCTACTTTGTGTTCTCTCTGATTGGTGTGTATTATGATAATGCATATGTGACCACATGGCGTGGGCCTGATCAACTCATTCTTTGTGTAACTTGTGCA
The DNA here is from genome assembly GCA_032173675.1 of Gastrolobium villosum. Lineage (NCBI taxonomy): Eukaryota > Viridiplantae > Streptophyta > Magnoliopsida > Fabales > Fabaceae > Gastrolobium > Gastrolobium villosum. The sequence goes on along the minus strand of JAVKPL010013266.1, from coordinate 24,905 downwards.
AAGTCATGGTGCCACCAAGGAGGAACCAGAGTACGAGTGAGGATCAACCGGATCCTATCCTGGCTGCATTAGCTGAGATGCAGGCGGCCCAACTAGCCGACCAGGAGGCCACGAGGTTGGCAAATCAGGCTATACTGGACACCATCAGAGAGGCGAACAGGAGAGCCACCGCTGAGGTTTTGGAGGAGAACCGGATGGCCAACATGACTATGATGAGGGTCATGTTGGAGGAGATGAGGGCTAGTCCTGCTGCTGGCCAGTGTCCTCCACCACCACCACCGCCACCACCACCTCCACCTAGTCAACAGGAGGACACCCAGAGTCATATGGGTGAGGGTAGCCACTTGACGGGGGCTATGCAGGCCGTTCCCGTTTTTGCTGAGGATCGAGATGAGATCGACCGCCGGCTGAATGCTTTCCGCAAGCATAAGCCACCTACTTTCGATGGGTCCTACGACCCCATTGCTGCTGCTAGATGGCTTCAGGCCCTGGACAAGATATTCAGGGTGATGCAGTGTTCAAACCCGCAAAAGCTGATGTTCGCCATATACATGCTGGAGGGCGATGCCTACGAGTGGTGGACGAACACCTCTCAGGTGTTCGAGATGCAGGGGCACGTGATGACGTGGCCATTCTTTGAGGATTGCTTCCTTGGTCGATACTTCCCTTATGATGCTCAGGAGAGGAAGCAGGGAGAGTTTGACAGATTGGTTCAGGGCTCGTTGTCTGTTGACGAGTACCGGGCCAAGTTTAATGAGCTGGTCAAGTTTGCTCATTTTCGTATGGCGAGGCCGACTCCCATCTTTTTAGCTGCCAAGTTCTAGAGGGAACTTAATGAGGACATTGCTGGACATCTTGTTGGTTCTGCTTCGAGAGACTTCGGGGCTTTGGTACAGCAGTGTCGTGATATTGAGGACTACTACAGTGCGAGTCAGGCCAAGAAGGCCAAAATTGAGGTGCCACAGGGTACTGGTGGTTCCGCTTCCTGGAGAGACAGGAAGTTTGGGAACAAGGGCAAGGGAAAACAGTTGGTGGCTAAGCAAGCGCCAAATCAGTTTAAGAAAACTTCTGCTTAGGGGAACACAGCGAGACCTCCTGCTCCCAGATGCTCGGGATGCGGGAAGTCACATTTTGGGCCGTGTGCTACAAGCTAGTTGATATGCTTCCAGTGTGGCAAGGAGGGCCACTACTCCAGAGATTGCCCGACGGTAAGAGCTGCTGCAGTGCAGGCCGTTCCTTTGCAGATGGTACCTTCAGGGGCACCAGCAGTGCCACCTACTACTGGGCGTGTGTACACCCTAGATCGTCAGCAGTCGGACAGAGCTCTGAACCTGGTCAGAGGTACTGTTACCATTGGTGGTTCAGCTGTTGATGTGCTTTTTGATTCCGGGGCAATGCATTCATTTGTTGCTACCCCTATTGTTGTGGGGCTTGAGTTGCCCAGTGATGTGCTTTCTCCACCGATGCGGGTGACCACCGCCACCGGAAAAAAATGTTTGACCTCCACTGTCCATCGCGATGTAGCGTTCCAGTGGGATGGCCGTGACTTCTCGGTAGATCTGATAGGATTGCCGATGGCCAACTTGGAGATTATTCTGGGCATGGATTGGCTGTCCAGAAACTGTGCATTGATTGATTGTTGTGCCAAGAGAGTGGCGATGTCTCCGGGTGGGTCCACAGCCAGTTCCTCACCGTTCATTTCAGTCCTGCAGGCGAGGAGGGCCTTGAGAGCAGGGGCATTTGGCTATGTCATGTTGGGAGGTTTGGTGAGTGGGACATAAGAGGATCTCACTGGCATTCCTGTGGTGAGGGAATTCCTCGAGGTGTTTCCCGAGGAGATTCCTGAGTTTCCACCGCAGAGGGAGATAGAGTTCTCCATTGACTTATTGCCTGGTGTGGGGCCTATTTCACTAGCTCCATATCGGATGTCGCCACCGGAGTTGGCAGAGCTGAAGAAGCACATTGAGGATCTTTCGGCGAAAAACTTCATTCGGCCGAGTGTGTCTCCTTGGGGAGCACCGGACATTTGTGTAAAAAAGAAAGATGAGACTATGCGATTGTGCACCGACTACAGGCAGTTGAACAAGGTGACAATCAAGAACAAGTATCCCCTTCCACGCATTGATGATTTGTTGGATCAGCTTAGGGGTGCTTGCGTATATTCAAAGATTGATCTCAGGTCCGGATACCATTAGATACGGGTTAAGCCGGAGGATGTCCCAAAGACAGCGTTTCGCTCGAGGTACGGACATTATGAGTATTTGGTGATCTTGTTTGGACTCACCAATGCACCCGCAGTGTTCATGGACTACATGAACAGGATCTTCCATCCGTACCTGGATCAGTTTGTGATCGTCTTCATTGACGACATCTTGATTTACTCCAAGACAGAGGAGGAGCATACTGAGCACTTGAAGATTGTGTTGCAAGTGTTGAAAGAGAAAAAGTTGTATGCAAAGCCGTCAAAATGTGAGTTTTGGCTCAAGTCGGTAAAATTTCTGGGTCATGTGATTTTCGCTGATGGAGTTATAGTTGATCCTAACAAGATTGAGGCCGTGATGGATTGGGGGAGGCCCAAGACGGTTACAGAAGTGAGAAGCTTCTTGGGTTTGGCAGGGTACTACAGGAGGTTCATAGAGGGACTCTCCAAGATGGTGCTATCGATGACTCGCCTTACCCGAAAGGAGACTCTATTCGTGTGGACACATGAGTGTGAGGAGTGCTTCCAGGAGTTGAAGGAGAGACTGACTACTGCTCCTGTGTTAGTCTTTCTTGATCTTGCGGAGCAGTTTGAGCTTTATTGTGATGCCTCTGGTAAGGGGCTAGGCTGTGTGCTGATGCTGAAAGGGAAAGCGGTTGCTTATGCTTCAAGACAGTTGAGACCTCATGAGGAGAACTACCCGACTCACGACTTGGAGTTGGCAGCTATTGTATTTGCTTTCAAGATTTGGAGGCATTACCTGTATGGCATGAAGTTTGCTGTATTCAGTGACCATAAGAGTCTGAAATATTTGTTTGACCAGAAGGAGTTGAACATGAGACAGCGGAGATGGATGGAGTTCTTGAAGGACTACGACTTTGAGTTGAGGTATCATCCTGGCAAGGCCAATGTGGTAGCCGATGCTTTGAGTCGGAAATCCGTGAGCTTATCTAGCTTGATGATGAGCGACTATGAGGTGATTGAAAAGTTCAGAGACTTGAGAGTGAACTCCTTGTTTGGGGGTGCACTGCTTGAGATGGAAACAACATAAGTGATTAATGAGCTTATGGAAAAGATTAAAGAGGCGCAAGTACAAAGAGAGTGCCTAGATTATGTGAAGAACTAGGATGGTGTGTCTTGGAATGAGGATGGTTTGCTGCTGTTCCAGAAGAGGGTTGTAATCCCTCGAGGGCCATTGACTGAGGAGGTTATGGCAGAGGCTCATAAGGGCCAGTTTACTATCCACCCTGGTGCTACAAAAATGTACCAGGAATTGAAGAGGAATTCTTGGTGGCCGGGCATGAAGAAAGACAGCGGTCTACGTGTCCAAGTGTCTTATATGTCAGAAAGTGAAGATTGAGCACCAGAAACCGTCTGGTAAACTTCAATCTCTTGAGATTCCACAGTGGAAGTGGGAGAGTATTTCCATGGACTTCGTGGTGGGATTGCCGAAAACTCAGGCTGGTTGTGACTCTATCTGGGTCATTGTGGACAGATTGACAAGTCTGCCCATTTTCTTCCAGTGAAGGTGAGCTTCACTACAGAGCAGTTGGCCAAGATGTATGTCCGCGAGATTGTGAGGCTTCACGGAGTGCCCGAGAGTATCATCAGTGATAGGGACCTGAAGTTCACATCTCGGTTTTGGGAGGCGCTGCAGGGAGCTTTTGGTATACAGCTGAGATTGAGTACCGCCTATCACCCTCAGACTGACGAACAGACTGAGCGGACCATCCAGACATTGGAGGACATGTTGAGGGCTTGCACGTTGAAGCAGGGTTCAGCATGGGATAGGTACCTTCCGTTGGTAGAATTTTCGTACAACAACAGTTTTCATGCTAGTCTGGGCATGGCACCCTACGAGGCGCTGTATGGTAGGAGGTGTCGGACTCCTACTTGCTGGTGTGAGGTTGGAGACAAAGAGCTATTTGGCTTGGACTTTGTCCAAGATACTACCCAGCAGATCCAGATGATCAGGGAAAAATTGAAGCAGGCGCAGAATCGCCAGAAGAGCTACTACGATGTCAAGCATCGTCCACTGGAGTTCAGTGAGGGTGAGCACGTGTTTGTGCGACATTCACATGTCACCGGTGTTGGACGAGCACTCTGAGTGAGGAAGTTGAACCCGCGGTTTATTGGACCCTACCAGATTCTTGGTAGAGTAGGATCTGTTGCCTATCGACTTGCCTTACCTCCGAACTTAGCCAACATCCACGACGTATTTCACGTGTCTCAGCTTTGGAGGTACATAGCAGATCCTTCGCACGTGGTGCAACCGGATGATGTGGAGGTTCGGGAGAACCTAAAGACTCCCGCACTCAAGATTCTCGATCGAGGCGAGAAGCAGCTTAGGAGCAATACTATTCCGATGGTCAAGGTGCAGTGGACTGAGCGTAGTCCCGAGGAGTGCACATGGGAGCGAGAGGATGAGCTTCTCCGGAAGTATCCCGACTTTCGAGACAGGTATGTTTCTGATTTTGAGGACAAAATCCTTAAAAAGGTGGGGTGAATGTAAGAACCTGCACCGCTAATTAAGGTAATTAATGAATTAATTATGTTAATTAGGAAATGATTCCATAATTGACCTTAATAATTATTATTTAGCTTAAATAATTATAGTAAGTGAGTAAGAATGCTGAAAGTCGCTTTTCGGAAGAAAATTGTAGATACCAGTTCTGCTACCCGGTATAAATGCGTACCGGAAAAGTATCCCGGAAAATTATAACAAGTGCATGATAAGTACTAGAATATTATGTAGGACTTATAAAACGAATTTCAAGTCAAAATGATGAGATCTGATGCCAGAACTGATACTGGCTATGGAAAAGCGTGTACTGGAAAGGTTATCCGAAAAATAAAATAAAAATATGAAAAATCTTAGAAAAATGAGTAGGTTTAGACTCCAAAGTTTGGGATCAAGATCTTTTCCGTAGCTATTAAGGCTAATACTGCGCGTTTAAGTGGATTTGGCTATATATGCACCTATTATGGCACAAAACCCTAAAAACCTAACTTACCTACGTGAGTTTCTGCTCCCTTGGCTGCTGCCACCTTCCTTCACTTGCTCATTTTCATTTTTGGCTTGGAGAGCTCCAAAGACACCACTTTTCTTCATGATTTCTTCATCTAAACACTTGGCCTTGAGTGTGTGAGCTTGGTGTGCAGAGAGAGGTCCCGTTTCTGAGTTTGTGAACCTGTTTGAAGGAGGTTGGGCTGCTGATTTTTGTGCTTGACGGGTTAGAGTCACATTCTTGGCACTTGGTGCTTCAAGAAGCTTCTTTTTGTGGGAAAGGATCAACCTTCAACCTCATTTTCGTTCTTTGTTGAAAGTCAGCACCTTGGAGCTGTTGTGAGAGCTCCAAGAGCATCATCCTCCCCTGTTTTGGCTTGTGGTATGATCACCACCCTTGAACTTGAGTTTTTATGCTTAAAAATGGAACCTTGATGCATGTAAAGGCTAAAAGATGATAACTTAACGTTGTGTTATGTCAAACACACCTAGGAATGCATGCTTTAGGGTCTTTAATCGGTAAAAACCCAACCTTTGATGGATATCTTCACGAAAATTCAGAACTGCATTCTGTCGTAAAATATCCGGATATTTGTCGAGCAGATATCCGGATATTGATATCCGGATATGGTATCCGAATATTGATATTCGAATATGGGATCTAGATATCCGGATATTGTATATCCGGATATGGTCAGGGTGATATCCGGATATGTCCCATGAAATATCCGGATATTCTGGGATCTCGCAGAACAGTAGTTGTGCTGTGAGCACAGGAGGCTATTGGGGATTTGTGGACCCTAGATTAAGGAAGTTGAACTTCTGTAATTAATGAACTAAGTCAGAATCACATGATTACGGGCTTATGGCTTTGTTGGATGCCTTAAGAAGTAAAACGTAAAGGAAAGACATAGTCTTTTTAAGTGGTATGCTTGTAATGCATAATTAATGACATATTGTTGGTCCATAACAGATTGTGATATTGCTGTGTTTGGACTTGAGAGTGGTTGGACTCTTGGCTTGGATTGATTGCTTGCAAGGTAAGCTTTCGTGTCCTCGGTTTAGCCATGTTGTGGTTCCACCATGTCCCATGGGGATGTGGTTAATGCATGCTGTGTTACATGTTTTTGATATTTGGAAATGCTGATGAGTTGTTTTATGAAATGTGCTTTGATGATATGCAATGTGCTTTGATGATATGCAATGTAGTGTCCACCTTTACGGTAAGCCTGAGTATGTGGTACATACGATAAGGTGAGGTTGTGGGTGAGGTGCAAGCGGTGTTCCTTGTACTTATGTGGGTTGAGACGTATTCCTACATTTCTCTGGCCAGTAGATAGTATAAACACACATGGCACGAATATCTGTTGCACTGCATACTTTTGGAACTAATATTGGAAATACTGCTTTTTGAACTTATATTGTATATGTAAGTGAGCTTTGGGTGGAAGATCCTTGAGGACCCCTTGTCTTACTGAGATTTCTTGTTTAGAGATCTCACCACACGTTTGGGGACGCTTATTTCAGGTTCAGGTAATGTTGAGGGCTCAAGTGGCAGGAGGCCAGAACTGAGTTAGATATTATTGTGATGTGCTGACATGTTAGATGCTGGATGATTACTGCTATTATGTTTTCCGCTATTATTATTATGTTGAGACTATTGTTGGGCATTGTGCCTTATTTGGTGAGCATGGGGTTTGTCCATGCCACATAGATTTGAGTATGCTTTCTTTTAGTTAAAGTTGTATTAAAGTATCACGATTTTGGTCCAGGCTATGTGTTGTAGTCTTGTGACTTAGATACTCACTTTATATTTATGTATGAGGTATTTCAGTTACTTGTCTTGCAATTTACATACAGGCATTATTTTATGAAATTGATTAAGTAATCAAGTTGACTAAGGTTAATGACGTCATAATTGAATTAAAGAAAAAGTTATTCCGCATTTTAATTAAGCATGGCTTAATACAAAAGTATGTTAACAATCTAGGTTAACACGGGCTGTTACAGCAAGTTCCCTGTAAGGTCCGTAAAAGTGGGGGCCGAGTTTTTCATTAACACGTCGAGCCAATGATTTAAGTCGATATGGTTGGAGCTTGAGATAAACTATATCATTGACGTCCAATTGGACATCTCTTCGATGCTTATTCGCTTGTACTTTCATACGGTTTTAAGCCTTTGTCAACTATTGCTGTAATACCTCCAAAATGACATCTCTTTCATGTAACATTCGGTCCACTTCAGCCACATGGGCAGAATGACTTACTCGGGACAGGGAAGGGGGGTCAGATCCGTACAGTGCCTTAAAAGGAGAAACACTCGTGGAGGACTTATACGTGGTATTATACCAGTATTCAGCTCAATGAAGCCACTTAGGCCACTGCCTAGGCCGTGGGCTACAAAAAAACCTGAGATAGGTTTCTAAACACTTGTTAACGATTTCTGTCTGGCTATTCGATTGGGGGTGGTAAGCAGTGCTATATTTCAAAGAGGTATGATGCTCACCGGCAAGTATACCGATCGCACTAGTAATACAGTGATAAGAAAAGTATCATATCCACAGGGATTGGGATCAAATATCAAATAATTATCCTTTTAAGATGGGAGGAATTCAAATAGGTGTGTGAAAATTGTTGATTTGAATAGAAATAAGAACTAAAAGTGAAGACTTATTTTTTGCTTTTTGTTTATGCGAAATAAAAATAAAGATTGGATTTGTAAAAATATGAGAAGGCATCGTAGCTAGAGTGCACTCACCAAATGATCCCCGCTTCTTACTCTGGATAGATTTACAATACTCATTTATATAATTACTCAGATAAATTATTATCTAAAATATTCATAGTTAGCCCTCAATTCCTTGCAAGGTTAACCCTTTAATCCCAATTGGAACCCCAATTCCTTGCAATGTTCCTCATGGCATTAAGCAATGAATTCAATAATTTAAGCGTCTATAATTAAATATACATCTATTCCTAGCATGCATATAAATTGTTATCCTACCCCCTTTCAAGATCAAAACTCTAATATTCTTATCTAGGGTTCTAACCATCAGACTATCATCAACTATTAGATTGATCAGTTCTAATAAAGAATATATAAATTACGCACAGGTGTTGCGAACTCGGCAAGTATACCGATCGTTCCGAGTAATAAAAGTGATGAAGTAGAGTATCATCTCCATAGGGATTGTAGACCAAGTACTACAATAACCAGTCCCCTTAAGTTGAACGGATCAAAAGAGGTAGCAATTGTTGTTGATTTAACACGAAAAGTAACTAAAATATAAATTGCGTATTTTTGTATTTTCTGAAAATGGATGAACAATTCGTATAAAATTAGGGTTTTGAAAAAAATTGTAAAAAGATTGCAGTAAGAGTACTAACACCTGTTTGATCCCCACCTTGTAATCTGAATTTAAATTTACATATGAATTACCCTTTGATCAAACGATTCACCATCTTTTATATAATCGGTTAAACCCTAATTCCTTAGGGATCTTAAACTTATTAGAACCCTAATTCCTTAGAGACTCATTTTCAGGTTAAACATACAATTCGGTGAATCTTTCACGTTTGCAGTTCATGTAGCCTATTCCTAGTGCCTACATGAATAGCTATTTTCCTCCTGTTCGGGAATTAGGACCCCAATATTCCTATTGTGAATCCTAACCCTAGTGATATGTTAGAATGATCAGATCTAAAAGAACAATGAGATGAAGAGCGAAGGAAAATAGATGCAGAAAGATAAACATATATAAATCAGATCCAAACTGCAAGGGGTTCACATTCAGGGTTGTGACCCTTACCACAATAAAAATAGATCTAGCCAACCATAGTCATGACTGATCTACAAAAATAAAACATAAAAAAAAAAGAACTTCGAAGAACTCGAAGATCCCGAAGAACTCGAAGAACAAAGACTCAGAACTTTCTCTAAAAAATGTGACTCCTTTCTTCTGAAGACCGAATTGTGAGGAATGTAGTCTCTTGAATGTGTGGAGAGGGCTCCTTAAAATAGCCAGCCATCTTTTCCATTTGACAAAACTGCCCATATGATTTTAAAAAAAAATAACGGAAGAATTAATTACAACTTATTACGTAACGTATAACAGAAGAATTAAATTAAACTTATTACGTAACGTATAACGAAAATATTAAATTAAAATAGATTTGAATTCAAATTTTGAATTCAATAGTGGCGCGATCCTCTGGCGCCTTGTTTGGTCTCTCGCACGGTCTTCCCTTCTTTATTTTTCAAATTTTGAATTTCTTCACCTCATAATCTATAAAAATATAGAAAAATCAGTGAAAGTGTGTTTGAACATGGATTGTTAATAATTCATTAAAAATAATAACCTTTATTACTGAATTACTGTCAAATCTTTATTCTTTTTACTTTGAAATATCTATATGTTGAAGGCATATCAACAGGGTAGAGATAAAGATAATTATATAAACGAATAATCATAAACCAATCCGTTGTAACAAGGGTTCACATAAGGTTCGTCACCCTAACTACAATAAAAAGAACTAGCCAACCATTATCATGGCTAAAAATTCAATATTCAACATAAACTGATAAATCAAAATGGGAAGAAGAAGATGAAATAGTTCCTTGCAAGACTCTCTCTCTCTGAGCACCACTGTCGTCTCTCTTGAATAGAATCCCTGATTCTGTCATGAGCCTCCTATTTATATGCCTCGCTTTTTTCTTCCAAAAATAACCTTCAGAAAACACGGTCCATTTTTCTCGCAAACCAATGCGGGTTGGGCCAGTGTGGCGCCAACCTTCTGGAATTTGTACTGACGCGGTCCTGTGAGTTCGCAAACCGGTGCGGGTTGGCGCCAGTGTGGCGCCAACTCGTGCCAACTCTCTGGAATTTGTACTGAGGAGCACAATGCCATCTTGCGCCAGAGTGGCACCAACTTGCGCCAACTCTCTGGAATTTGGCCCAAGGTTCACCCATGTGGAGTCGCGTCAACAAGCTTTTTTACAATTTTGTAGTTTTCACTTCTTCTACCTATATAAACACAATCAATAGGTGAGAAATGTCATTGAAACAGAAAAGTCAATATAATCAGCAAATCTGTATAAAAAGTGCTCTTTTATGACTTAATTGTAATCATTTTCTGCTTGGAAAACTACATTTGCCAGAGGCACGTCAAGGTACCAGCCTGTTTAAACATTTCGGACCAGAAAGTGCTAAGTAGACACGGTCTCTATCCAATACTATATTTAGGGGGAAACCATGTAATTTGACTATATTCTGGATAAAAGTCAGAGCCACATCTTGAGCACTGTAAGGGTGACTAAGTGTCATGAAATGGGCGTATTTAGTCAGCAGGTCAACCACCACTAAAATGGTATCACCCCAAAAGCCTTAGGCAATCCAACCACAAAATCAAGGGAGATATAAGACCATCCTAAGTTGGAATAGGGAGAGGTTGCAGGAGACCCGCAGGCCGCAGGGGTCAAATTAGAAGCCTTACTTTACTGACAAAGTGCACAACCAGCCATATGTCGTTGTATGTCTCTCTTCATTGCCTCCCAGTAAACCAAGTTGGATATGCGTTTAAAAGTCCGAAAGAACCCATAATGACCTCCTGTTGGGGTATCGTGAAATTCCTTGAGTAGCTATGAAGCCTTACTTTGATGACAAACTGCACAACCGGCCACATGTCGTTGTATGTCTCTCTTCATTCCCTCCCAGTAAACCAAGTTGGATATGCGTTTAAAAGTCTGAAAGAACCCAGAATGACCTCCTGTTGGGCTATAGTGAAATTCCTTGAGTAGAGCAGCTATGATTTTGGAGCCTCTTGGGAGAACGAGTTTGCCATGATAAATCAGCTTCCCATTAGAAATCTGAAATCCTGGATGCCGAGATGGATCTTCAATTAAATCCAAGATGAGTTGCTTAAGTTTAGGATCTTCCCCTTGTTCCTGTTCAAATTGTTCCATCATAGAAATGCCAACTACTGATAGAGAGTTAAATCCCCCCTACGCGAAAGGGCATCCGCTACCACATTTTCCTTTCCCAGATGATATTGGACCTCTAAATCAAAGCCAAGAAGCTTGGAAATCCATTTTTGTTGGTCCTCTCCCAACACACATTGATCCATAAGAAACTTAAGGCTTTTCTGATATGTTTTGATCACGAAGTGCCTCCCCAAAAGATAATGGTGCCACTTTTGCACTGCAAAGACCAGAGCCATTAGTTCTTTTTCATATACTGACTTCCCCTGCGCCCTTTGGGAAAACCCCTGACTTATGAACGCTAGAGGCCTCCCTTCTTGCATGAGTGCAACTCCAATTCCCTTGCCCGACGCATCTGTCACTACAGTAAATGGTTTAGTAAAATCAGGTAAGGCCAGAGTGGGTAACTTACACATGATAAATTTCAGTTGGTTAAATGCAGCTTGAGCAACTTCACTCCAACAGAAAGTGTCCTTCTTCAGTAGATCTGTCAGTGGCTTCGTCAATATACCATACCCCTTAACAAATTTTCTATAGTATCTGGTTAAGCCGAGGAATCCTCTTAACCCCTTAATATTAGTAGGAGTAGGCCAGTCTTGCATAGCCCTAGTTTTAGCAGGGTTAGCTGCCACCCCATCGGAGCTAATAATGTGACCTAGGTATTCAACTTATGGCTGCCCAAAGGTGCATTTCTTTCTATTTGCGCACAACTACTGCATGCGCAATTCTTCCAGAACTGTCCTCAGATGCTTAATATGGATCTCCTTCGAATGACTATATATTAAAATTTCATTGAAGAACACCAAGGCAAATTTACTAAGATAAGGTTTAAGAACTTCGTTCATCAGGGATTGGAAGGTGGATGGGGCATTAGTTAACCCGAAAGGCATTATGAGATATTCGTAATGACCATCATGGGTTCTGAAAGCGGTTTTTTCTATATCTTCTTCTCGCATCCAAATTTGGTTGAACCTTGACTTCAAGTCCAACTTAGAAAATAAGCAAGCAACACCAATCTCATCTATCAGTTCATCAATTACTGGCATTGGAAATTTGTCAGGCACCGTCATTTTATTCAGCTTCTTATAATCAACACATACTCGCCAGCTATTGTTTTTTTTTTCACCAAAATTGCAAGGCTTGAATAGGGACTCACGCTAAGCCTAATCATACCATTGCACAACAATTCAGCAACATTTTTTTTCAATTTCATCTTTTTGATAGAATGGGTACCTGTAAGGGCGAATATTTGGTATCTCACTCCCTGGCTTCAGAAGGATAGCGTGATCTATGTTGCATTTAGGAGGAAGACCCGAAGGAACAACAAAAACGTCCTCATACTCTCTCAACAATAGTTCGAGCTCTTCCCACACACTATGAGTCTCTGGTACAGAGAAATACCCCCAATTTGGGTGCAAAAATATCCCTGATCATCACTCTTAATAGCTTTCATTACTGTCTTTAAAGAAGCTTCCACCACAGATAGTTCTGGCTCCGCTCGAACCAACACCTTCTGTCCGTTTTGCTTGAAGCTGAGAGTAAGCTCACAGAAATTTGCCTTAACCGTGCCCAACTCTTGTAGCCAGTCCACGCCTAACACCACATCTGCTCCTCCTAGTGCAAACAGGAACAAATCTTGAGTCACTTCTATGCCTTGAAATTTTAGCTTCACTCCTCGGCACACTCCGCTACAACTTACACGATCTCTGTTTCCGATTTCAACCTTGTACCCAGGCATGACCTCAGCTGCCAAACGGAGCTCCCTGGCCGTCTCTTCTTTGATGAAATTGTGCGTAGCCCAACTATCGATCAGAAACATCACTTGGTTACCTTCAATCATTCCCCAAAGACGCATGGATTTACTCGACCTCAACCCTAGCAAACTGTGGGACGACAACTCAAGCGTTACCTCTTTCTCTTCGCAGCCCTTCGCCTCGTCCTCCATCACCTAAACTCCGTTGTCATCGTTGCCTTCAACCACCATAAGGAGATTTAGCTGCCTAGACTTACAACGATGACATGGATTCCACCTTTCTGCACAATGGAAGTACAACCATTTACGGGATCGTTCCTGTAACTCTACTTGTGGCAACCTTCTATTACATGATCGACTAGTGTTACTCGCCTGACTCTCAGCATTTGGCTGAAGTGGATTGAACGAAGTAGGTTTCGTCTGAGAATTTGGGATCTCTGGATTAGAATTCGACATGTTTGAGTTCATTTGGGGTCCAGAAAGCGTGTTATTAGCTGAGGAACCCGTATTCTGACCTGCCAACCCGAAACTAAAGAGACCCGTATTCGAACGGGCTGAGGTTGTCTGACCCATCTTAGAAGGCCCAAACGTACGTCCTGGCCCTATTTCTCCCAAGCCTTCAGCCATCCAAGCCCAGTTTCGTCTCTCAATTCGTTGCGCCTTCTTCATCATCAATGGCAAGCTATCCAATGGTTGTAACAGGAGTTCTTCCCGAGTACAACTTGTCAGTCCGTTCAACCATATCCCATGGAGGACTTCTTCCTCAACGAGCTCCAAACACCCACTAATTTTCTCGAAATCCCTTCTGTACTCATGAACGTTCCCTACCTGGCGCAAACTCAGCAGCTCGTGGAGCGGGTTGCCTTCCAAATCCGGTTGGAAGCGGCTCAACACCTCAGCCCGGAACAGCCCCCACGAAGCGTTGGTTGTGTTTCTCTCCCATCATTGGTACCAATGAAGAGCTTCTCCTTCTAGAACGATCATTACCGCTCTCATTTTCTCCCTGTCCGTCAATGGATTAACCTCAAAATACCTATCCACCCGCGTTAACCAATCATAAGCCCCCTCACCGGAAAATGACGGTAGTTCCATTCTTCTCCTCATAGTTTCACCACCGGTTCCCCTCCCATTTGCCTCATTTGAATGGATGCTGGAGTCTCTGCTCCCTCGTCCGTCACGTCCATGATGTGAACAACTTCTGGATCGTCGATCCTCTCTATCATCCCTCAACTCTTGCATCCCTCTTAATACCTCTGCTAAGTTAGCTTATACTCGCTGTATTCCTTCCTCCGTTCTACCAATTCTCATCTCTGTGGTTTCCATTCAGTGATCCATAGTCCTCGTCATGACCATTCAATGCTCCCGAGAAAGAGCTTTGATACCAATCGTAACCGTCTAAAACACAATTTCCAAAATAAATCTAAAACAGAGACAATTTGTATCAAATCCAAAAAGATCAACAGTATCAATTACATGAGAAATCCATGACGGCATTACTCCAATACTATTCTTAATTACAGAACTGAATGGAAATACAAAATAAGGAAATTAAGACAGATAGATTTAGAGGTGTTGGAGAGCCCTTGATCTCTCCCAAAGGTCCAAGTTCTAATTGCCCAAAAAGACATTATCTTCAGCTCCTTCCTTCTCTTTTTATTCACACGTTGCTCTAACCGTTTTCCGAGTCAACATTTCCTGATGAGTTTGCTACACTATTACCATTGGGTGGTGCATCCCTTGCAAGGCTGATAGGGTGTGATTCCCTGCAATGTTGTATATGATAAATCTTTAATTTGGGAGGGGTTGTATCAAATACAGTCCAAAAAAAAAAAATTGTATAATTTCATTAGTTCTATTCTCTTATATTATCTGTAAGAAAGATATAAGCGGTCATCAACAACAATATATTCTGTTTCAGTTCAATTAGAAATAAATGGCATATAGGAGTATTTAAGTAGCATTACAGTAACAAAAGCGGGATTTATGGAAATTACTTAACATTGCTATCACAATTAAATTTTAGAAGTACGTAAAATGTTAGAAGGGTTGAATTGTGTTTTGGATTCTTTGACTTTTTCTGCAATACTGAATTTCACCACAATTTTTCTCAAATTTAAAGAGTTGGAGTTGACTAAGCTTAAAGTAAGCACAAATTAATATAAGTAGAGTAAATTTGCTAGCAACTTTACCCAGCATTATTAACAAAAGGATAACTTGAAATGAATAAAGACTACTTTCTAGTTTCAAATATGCTTTCATAAATACTTTTAAGAGGAGGGATATTCTTACTACAAAAATCTTCTACTACCAACTTACTACTAACTAATCACCATTGGATCAACCTTTTCTCTTTTTTCAAAAACTTTTTAGCATTCTCTCTCTTTGATTCAACGGTGATTAGATAGGTAGTAAGTTAGTAGTAGAAAATCTTGGTAGTTAGAATATCATTCCTCTACTTTTAAATATAAATTTTTTCAAAAGCTTGGTACTCTTGAAACCTTTTAGTAAAGATTATTTGCAGAAACAAAATAGAAATAAAAATTCAAAGTAAAAAGGGTAACAGAAGAAGTAGCTTGATATAACAATTATATATTTGTTCACTTCAATTGTGTACTGGAATTTTTTATTGAATTTATGTATTCCTTTCACTTCGAGCCTCCTCAGGCTATATGCTACGAGCATTATTTTCGTTGCAACGTCTTCAAACTCAAGATTAGCAAGAACACTGTGATTAGTACAATTCGCTAGCTCATTTTATACGTAACGTTTCAAGTATTTAACGTTTATGGGATAATGGATAGCTCTTGAAATTAATGAGTGCATTTACACATCTTATAGAGCTTATCAAACACCTAACCGATACAGTTAGGGGGCGTTTGGTTGAGGAGAAATTTGTTGAATATTAGGGAAATGTAATTGATGGGAAAATGATTGGAAAGTGAGATAAAGTGAGATAGGTAGGAAAATGTAAAAAAAAAAGTAGTTTGGTGTGGAAAAACTTTACTGGGTAAATTAGATAACTTTTATGAAATCCATGTTTGGTTGAAGGTAAAATATAGATGGGTAAATAAGTATTGTTTACGAAAATAGCCCTGATATTAAAATTTTAATTCGGTGGCTACAAACAGGGGTGTCAAAGCCCACCGTTGACCTTTGAATGAGTACACTGTTGCCAACGACCATATCTTAAAAAGGAATACAAATATCTGTGAAATCCCAACGTTCACCTTTGATCTGTGCCAAGGTCCACGCTATGCAACCATCAAAAGCGTAAGACCTGGAGTCCATGTTCAACAGTGAGTTAACGCATACAAAGAAGGCACGAGCAACGTTGGACTGCCGACGGATTTACGTAACGAAAGAAAGGGCCATGGCTGTATAAAAATTACTCCAGCATCGCAAAAGGTATGCTCAGCGATCTTTGATCTATTTTGTTATGGTTATAATCGTTGTTGTGATCCAAAAAATGGTGTCCAATGAATGTCATCTTCAAGAACCCAAATATTAGATGTTAATTCTCTGTAATGGTTGTGCGAAGGAAGCATTCACATTTTCCCCTTCTGATTGGCGAGAAACATATTTGTGAGCCGCGTGACTAGGTGTTTGTTGAGGTTAATGAACAGGGACAGTCCCTTGGAAATATTGTAATCCACACATTCATAAAGGAAATTAAGTAAGTCATAACAAATAAACACACACAAGAATATAACAGTATAATCTTATTATATTGGTTAGTACATAACAACTTAGGAATCAGTTTATGGGATTAAACTATTCTTACACTGAAAAGAACTAAACAAATAATTATTAATTCAGAATAAATTTATTAGTGTATGTTGTTATGAACCTGCTATTGAAATGTTATTGTTGGAAAGTGTTTCTTTTAAACAGTTTTGGATCATACAATATTGTTATGAGTTGGTTTGTTGGGTGTAAGTTTAACTGAGGTCGTGATCTGTCCCATTCTTCTTACGCTAGTAACCAAAATAGGCAGTTCAAACTTGTTGGAGGAGTCTTGCATTAGAGTGATGTAGGAACATTGACGAAACCATGGGTGGAAGTGGGTCCGGCATAGGTGGAGGTGAAACCGTCATTTCTAGGCATTCAGCGGCCTTGTCCCCTTCCAGGGTGAAGATGTGTTATTGCGGAGTGCCGGCTGCGTTGCGAATGTCTCACACTCCTAGGAACCCGGGGAGACAATTTCTTGGATGTCCTAATTTCAGGACACAACATGATTGTCATTTTTTTGAGTGGTTTGAAGAACCGAGTTGCCGCAATTGCATCAAGCTGGAGAAATTGATGAAAGACTAGATCCTTTTGATGGTTGTAATGGTTATAACATTTGGGATCATCATCACTGCAATGTTCTTATTTCGCTGACACCTATTGTAATGGTTTGCTAAATGTGTTGCATTACCATATCTGTTATAATATTGTGTG
The DNA here is from genome assembly GCA_032173675.1 of Gastrolobium villosum. Classification (NCBI taxonomy): domain Eukaryota; kingdom Viridiplantae; phylum Streptophyta; class Magnoliopsida; order Fabales; family Fabaceae; genus Gastrolobium; species Gastrolobium villosum. The sequence continues at coordinate 7,529 of JAVKPL010013266.1, read as the reverse complement.
GAGTTGTAATTTGGCAGCTGTATGTGCTTTTTGTTTGCTATAACTATTGTGTATGATGATTCTGTGATAGTTATGTTATTTATGAATGTGAAGAAGTGTTGATGTAGTTATGTAAATCGTGTCTCTTACTTAATGCCTAGTTATGTACTTAATGCCTAACTTTATTAACATTTATAGCTTATATCCATGAACTTGCGCATATGTATCAATCTTGGTCAGTTGACCTTCAATATCTTTGCTAAGTTTTCTATTAATGGTAGGGGAAAAAGAACTGCTGATTGATTGAGCTGTGTTCCTTTCCTCTGCAAATTTGAACTGCTATATATGCATGTCTTGACTGATGTCTTTAGTCAAGTTGCATCTTTCAGGGAAAATACCAGATGATTTTGGAAAGCTCAAAAAGTTGACAGGGTTTAGTTTATCTCTCAATAACTTTTCAGGGGAGATACCACAATGCATAGGCCTTCTACCATCTCTGTTGATTTTCGAAAGCTCAATAATTTGTTGGCCGCTACTCATTTCCTTGCATCCTTTCTGATTGCATGTAATAGTTTTATTGAAAGGCTACTGACACGAGCTGTCGAACTCGCGCAAATTAAAAATTATTTTTAATTAGGGTTCAAAAATTTGTAGTAAAGTGGAAACCCTAAGTCGTCTCTCAAGGAAATTGAATTGGTAAAAATCGCTTATGAAAACAGAAAATAAAAAGGGGGGTTTGGATTTGGGTTGAATAAAAGACAGAATATAAAAACCGGGATTAAAACTTCGTAATTAAAATTAACCAACCTAGGGTTAGGGTTCCATGGACGTCCTTCATTGGATAAAAATTACCAGATTCACGGTTGATCTCAATTGAATCAGAATCCTTATTTTCAATTGAGAACAATCGGATCATCAAATCTGATGATTATTCCTTTTCCATGATCGCAATCGCGACCCTCAGATCGAATATCCACAATCGCACGATATCGATCTGAGTTAGGAAAAGAAACAAATCTATTGGATAAAAATTACCAAATTCACGGTTGATCTCAATTGAATTAGAATCCTTATTTTCAATTGAGAACAATCGGATCATCAAATCTGATGATTATTCCTTTTCCATGATCGCAATCGCGACCCTCAGATCGAATATCCACAATCGCATGATATCGATCTGAGTTAGGAAAAGAAACAAATCTGGTTAAAGAATTAGAAAAATTACCAAATTCACGATTAATCTCAATTGAATCAGAATCCTTATTTCCAATTGAGGTTAATCAGATCATCAAATCTGATAATCATTCTTCACCCATAATCGCAATCGTGAACCTCAGATCGAATATCCACAATCGCACGATATTGATCTGAGTTAGGGTAAAGAAACAAATCTGGTTAGAGATTGATCGCAGATCCTCTAAACAGATCCATGGAATCCCTTCCCCTTGGTTGATTAAAAGGGGGTTTAGCCTAGCATGGCTAGGATAAACATGATTACAAATTAAATTGCATAAAAGAAAAAGAAAAAGAAGAAGAAGAAGATGAAGAACGCGAAGAACGCGAAGTAAAATACAAAATAAAATAATAAAATAAAACTTAATTACAAGTCTAAAACTTTAGCAAAACATGGTCTTCTTGGCGTTAGAAATCGACCAGCTTCCAGTCCGTATTGGGCTTCGAGCTCTTCATAAGAATTTTAGCCCTCTGTGTTATCTGAAAAACCCAACAAGAACGGAGTCAATCCGACAACTGTGGACCAAGATATGGCCAAAATACAGAAGTAGCATAAAGCTGAAAAATTCTGACGAAAATAAATTAAACCCAATCAAACACTAAAAAATGTAAATTAACTCAAAACATCATTATTTTATTCAAATAAATCCTAAAAATACTAATCAAGAGCAACAAATAAGTGCAATAAAATATGAGTCATCAAATTCCCCCACACTTATCTTTTTGCACTCCTGGACAAAAACTAGAATAGAAAAAGAAAACAAAGAAATAAGAAAAGAGTGAAGATCAACCTATCCTTCCTAATAATTAGCAACTATACAAAAGATAACAAAAATCACAAGTCTTGAACAGATAAAATAATCAAGACAAAAGTTCTTTATTCTCAAATCACAAGACCTGTCAATTTCAACTGCAACTGCTAACTACACAAAAATGGTTCCTCACAGGATGCTCTCAGTTTTCTCTCAAGTGTATCAGTTAATTCAGTATATCACTCAAATCAACTCAAGAAAATCATCCTACCATAGGCTTGCTCAAGTTCTACTTCTCCACTGCTAATAACACATGCATGCACAAATCAAGAGGGCTTTATGCAGGGTTGTAATGGGGCTGAGGTAAAGGTATGGATGAATATGGAAGAGAAGGCTAAACACCCCAGAAATTTACAAAGAGAAAAAGTTAAGAACTAAACTAAGAACATAAAAACAAAGATACTGAAAAGATAGAAATAAACAATTTTTTTTTCTTTCTTTTTTTTGTTTTGTTTTTTTGTTTTTTTTTCTTTTCTTTTTTTTTTGTTTTTTTTTTGTTGGTTTTTTTTTTTTTTTTTGTATGTGTAAAACCACATAGCAGAAATGAATCAGATGGTCAACCCCCACACTTAAACTTTTGTCCGTCTCGGGCAAACCCCCACACTTAAACATAACATCACAATGAAACCAATGCTCAGTAAATCTCCAGGGTAGGGAAGCAATTGGTTTTTCACTAATGCGGCTGAAGAAATAAAGGGTAGAAAGGCTCAAAGGGGCTCACCAAGGGATAATAATATAAGGGATGGCTATCTGGCTAAAGTGGGTAAAGAAAGAAAAAATGCCTCAATCATATTCATGCATGCAAGTGAAAAGTGCAGTTTCAAAAAGAACAAGAGCAAGTTCTAGAGGACAACAATCAAGAGTAAAATCACACAAGAAAGAAAGACTGGCCTACATATGAAGACCATGTCTACAGGCTCAAAAACCTCACAAGGGTATACCAAATCATGCAATCAGCAGCACAGTATCAAACAGCAAGTAATGCAATCCAAGAATCAAGAACCAAGCCCAAACAGAAATTTCTATCAAGCCCTGTGATTCAAGTATAATCCATGTATAACTTACTAATCATAGGAGAACAAGAAAATTAATCAACTCTTTTTTTTTCTTTTTTTTTTTTTGTTTTTAATTGAAATCCAAACATGAAAAACAAAGCTAAGAAAGGAAGTGAACTCCCTGTCCTCCTTAAGGAGGGTAAACAGCATCAAACAGCCGAAGCTCTGCATCCATCTGTGTCTCTACAAGCTGCTGCTGCTGTACGCCTTCATAAAAGGGCTTCAGACGATGCCCATTCACAGTGAAGGTGTTTCCAGTCTGCTTATCACTTAATTCAACTGCACCATAAGGAAAAATAGCAGTAATAATAAAGGGGCCATCCCATCTTGATCTGAGTTTACCAGGCATGAACTTAAGACGGGAATTGAATAACAGCACATTCTGGCCCACTACAAAATCCTTCCTCAGGATCTGCTTATCATGGAAAGCCTTTGTCTTTTCCTTGTATAGACGTGAGCTCTCATAGGCATCCAAACGAAGCTCCTCTAACTCTTGTAGCTGTAGTTTCCTTTCTCCCCCTGACTGGGTTAGGTCCATGTTACACCGCTTCATAGCCCAATATGCCCGATGCTCCAGCTCCACTGGTAGGTGGCATGCCTTACCATAAACAAGCCGGTAAGGGGACATCCCAATCGAAGTCTTATAGGTAGTCCTGTATGCCCACAAAGCATCTTCTAACTTCTTGCTCCAATCCTTTCTATTAGCATTGACAGTCTTCTGAAGGATTTGCTTAACTTCTCTGTTTGAAACTTCAGCTTGGCCATTGGTCTGTGGATGGTATGCTGTAGATACTTTGTGGAGGACTCCATATCTTTTCAGCAAGGAATCCATGCTCCTATTGCAAAAATGTGAGCCCTGATCACTAATAATGGCTCGAGGAATGCCAAACCTGCAGAAAATATGACAACGGACAAAATCTACAACAACAGCAGAATCATCAGTTCGGGTGGCTTTCGCTTCAACCCATTTAGAAACATAATCCACAGCTAAGAGTATGTAAGCAAAACCAAAGGAAACAGGAAAGGGACCCATAAAATCAATACCCCAAACATCAAAAACCTCACAGAAAAGTATAAGGTTTTGGGGCATCTCATTTCTACGGGAAATGCTACCTGCTCTCTGACAATTAGCACAAGACTTACAAAACTCATAAGCATCATGAAATAGAGAAGGCCAGAACAAACCAGAATCTAGAACCTTCCTTGCAGTTCTTTGTGGTCCAAAATGACCACCAAAGGCAGATGCATGACAAAGATTCAAAACAGACAGAGTCTCACTGTCAGGCACACATCTTCTAATCACTTGGTCACTATAAAATCTCCACAAGTAGGGATCATCCCACACATAGTATTTAGATTCACTTTTCAGTTTCAAGGTCTGAGCCTTAGTGGAGTCAACAGGTAATGCACCAGCAACCAAGTAATTAACTATATCAGCAAACCAGGGGAACTTACCTTGCAGTTGTAAAAGCTGCTCATCAGGGAAATCATCCCCAATAGGTATCGGGTCAGATGGAAGAGAGGTGATGCGGCTCAGATGATCAGCAACTTGGTTTTCCGCTCCACTTCTATCCTTAATCTCAATATCAAACTCTTGGAGCAGCAACATCCAGCGGATGAGTCTAGGCTTAGCATCTGCTTTCTTTAAAAGAAATTTCAAAGCTGCATGGTCAGAGAAAACAATAACCTTGGTATCTAAAAGATACGACCGAAACTTATCAAGAGCAAACACTATAGCCAAGAGTTCTTTTTCAGTGGTGGTATAGTTGGATTGAGCAGAATCCAACGTCCTGGATGCATATGCAATGACATGTGGGGCCTTGTTGACCCGCTGAGCAAGAACAGCTCCAACAGCATAATTTGATGCATCACACATCAACTCAAATAGAAGAGACCAATCAGGTGCTCGGATAACAGGAGCTACGGTTAGGCAGCGCTTCAGATGTTCAAAAGCTGCCTTGCATGCATCACCAAACTCAAAGTCAATGTCTTTCTGGAGAAGGTTGGACAGTGGAAAAGCAATCTTACTAAAATCTTGAATGAAGCGCCTGTAAAAACCTGCGTGGCCAAGAAAAGAACGAACTTCTCGCACAGAAGCAGGGTAAGGCAAAGCAGTAATAACATCAATTTTAGCAGGATCCACTTCAATACCCTTTTTAGAGACAACATGTCCTAAAACTATCCCTGACTCAACCATGAAATGACATTTTTCAGAATTCAACACAAGATTGGTTTGAATGCATTTGTTTAAAACTCTACCCAGATTATCCAAACATGCATCAAAAGAAGGGCCATAGACACTAAAATCATCCATAAAAACCTCCATGCAATCCTCTAACAACTCAGAAAATATGCTTACCATGCAACGTTGAAAAGTACCTGGTGCATTACAAAGTCCAAAGGGCATCCTCTTGTAAGCATATGTGCCAAATGGGCATGTGAAGGTCGTCTTCTCCTGATCCTCAGGTGCAATGTGGATCTGGAAGTAGCCTGAGTATCCATCCAGAAAACAGTAGTGGGATTTACCAGCCAACCGCTCCAACATCTGATCAATAAATGGAAGAGGATAATGGTCTTTGCGGGTTGCCTGGTTGAGCCTACGATAGTCTATGCAAACTCTCCAACTGTTTTGAGCTCTTGTTGTAATTAGCTCATTTTTCTGGTTGGCAATCACAGTGACTCCCGACTTCTTAGGGACCACCTGAACAGGACTAACCCACTGGCTATCAGAGATGGGGTAAATCATCCCAGCTTGCAAGAGTTTTGTTACTTCCTTCTTCACCACATCTAGAATTAGTGGGTTCAAACGCCTTTGGGGCTGTCTCACTGGTTTAGCTCCTTCTTCAAGTAGAATACGGTGCATGCACGTGGAAGGACTAATGCCAATAATGTCAGCCATTGTCCACCCAATTGCCCTCTTATTTGCTTTCAGCAGGGTTAACAGTTTATCCTCCTGCTGAGGTAGAAGGTTCTTTGCCACAATGACTGGTAGCTGCTCATTCTCTTCAAGGAATGCATATTTCAAGTGGTCAGGCAGAACCTTCAACTCCAATTTCGGAGGCTGCTCAATGGATGGAAGAGGTGTGGTTGGTGGTGCAAATTCTGCAGAAAACAAGTCAGCAGCTATGCCTGTAAACAAATTCTCAGAAACAGAATTAGGATCATCACTAATATCAGCAGGCAATTCAGATAATGCAGATTCACACTTAGAATCAGATTCATCAAGTGCATCATTAAAACCAGAAAGATGTGATGCTATTTCAGCACAAACAATGCACTCTTGACTATCACCACAATCACAAAAATCAGAAGCATGAGTAGATGAAAAATCAGAAAAACCAGCAAGGAATTCAGCAGAAAAATCCTCAATAACTTCATCTATCACATCAATGCAGAAAATAGAATGCTCTTCCAAAGGATGTTTCATGGCATCAAATATATTAAAGTGCACAATGCTATCACCAAACTCCATGGAAAGAGTACCAGAATGAACATCTATCTTGGTCCTAGCTGTTCTCATGAAAGGCCTACCAAGTATGATTGGTGATCTATTAGTAGCAGTCTCACTCTCCATTTCTAAAATGTAGAAGTCAGTAGGAAAAATCAGATTATTAACCCTGACCAATACATCCTCAATCAAATCAGATGGGTGAATACTACTCCTATTAGCTAACGTAACCACAATACTAGTAGCACGCAAAGGACCAAGACCAAGAGACTTATAAACAGATGCAGGCATAACATTAATGGAAGCTCCTAAGTCTAGCATGCAAACATGAAAAACAGAATTGCCAATCACACAAGGAATAGTAAATGTCCCTGGATCTTGACACTTTTTAGGCATAGGCTGGATGAGTGCTGATACATTCTGACTCAGGTTAACTTGCTCATCTCCTTTCAGTCTCCTCTTGTTGGTGCACAACTCCTTTAAAAACTTGGCATATCTCGGAATCTGTTGTATTGCATCCAGAAGAGGGATGTTCACCTCAACTTTTCGGAAGGTGTCAAGTATCTCGTTATCTTGAGCCTTTGCTGATTGCTTCTTGGACTTAGTGGCTCTTTGAGGGAATGGCAGAGGGATATGGACATCAGATGTATCAGTGATCTGCTTCTTGGAACTAGTGTCACCTCCCTTAGATGACTCAACAACAGCTTGGTTTGGCTCCTCCATTTGCTTTCCAGACCGCAGAGTAATAGCACTCACATTTCCGCTTCCTTTTGGATTTGGAACTGTTTGGGATGGAAGGGAGCTACCACTTGCTTGTTGATTCTGACTCATTGATGTTGCAAGTTGGCCAATTTGTGTTTGCAGATTCTGGATTGAAGACTCAGTCCTCTGCTGGAATTGCAGATTGTTAGTTGCCATCTGCTTCACTAAATCCTCCAAAGAAGGACCATTGCCACTAGCTTGCTGCTGCACTGGTGGCTGGTGCATTTGCTGTTGCTGCAT
>JAVKPL010013265.1:0-71871 GCA_032173675.1 Gastrolobium villosum | reverse complement strand
TCGAAACACGACTCGCTTGAACCCGACTCATCTACATCTTCTTCAGGGAAACATGCCATTAATACCTAGAAATAAAAAGAAAACAAAAAGGGTATCAGATGAGGATGGATATACCTTAATTAAAAGTGCTATCAGATGAATCACTAGATGACGACGACGACAGGTCAGAAATCATAATTGGTTCATTAACTCGGCCAGATAGAGGAGTAGGAATTGGAATGCTCCCATGACGACAACTATCAAGGGTAGATTCCGCTAAAGAATCACATCCTTGCTGGACAAGTTGAGAACTCAGGTAAACGCATGAAAAACAAGGGGCATCTCGGGAAACAGGAAGAGAAGGGCGAAAATTCCCAAGGTTAGAACTCGTAAAACTGGGACTCTCAGATGAAGGAAGGGGAGGATTGGATGATGGAACCCGGGTAGATCGTGGAACTCGGGATTTGGAGGATACACGGTCTCTTCGACCACCTTTACGAGGTTTTGAACCGCGGTGCCCACGAAGCATGGCTTGCCGTTCCTCCTCTGCGGTCCTGGGAATCCCCCAAAGCCAATAACGGGCACCAGGAGGAATTCGTTCTAACAAATCGGAGTTCACGTCAACCTTCTGGGCGCACCGCAAAACTGGGAAGGAGGGTTTCTTCCTTCCCGTTTTTTGAGAAGAAAGTTAAGATTAGAAGAGAACACTTTTTAACAGGAAAAAGGAAATCACGTTTCAGAAAACAGAGAAGCAAGGAGGACGTTAAACTATACACACGAATAGAAGAAAGCAAATGCAAGCATAAGTAAAATGAAGGTAAAACCGCAAATACCTGATTATGAAAGCGTAAGTGGACGGAAAGTTGCAGCGAAACGAAACCAAAACAAACAACAGGAGCTTAGAGACGATAGCAGAGCAAATGACGAAGAAAAATAGAAACTGCAGAATAAAAAGGGGGCCACAGGAAGACCAAGGAACAGGGATAATAGGGTCATTCCAGACACATAATGGTTTACAACCGCCAAAATCGCGCGTAACGAGCAAAACAACGTGGAAGTGCTAAAGGCACAGCCACCCCATCACCGCAAAAAGGCAATGATTCGACACACAGAAATGATGATGCTCATAAATGCGCACGATAAACAAGACCGCATGAAATAGCTGCAGCACGCAAAGGCACGCAGACAACGACGCGTGGCCTGACATGCGTAGGAGAGAGACATTGGCCGAGATCCGAAAAGGAATCATAAACAGGACGAAACACATACACCAAAATATAACAGATGAGTTATTCCGGGTTACATCACCCACGTTTTCAGACACCCAGGCAACCCGAAATATCGGATAGCCTGGCTGGGGGGCAACTGTTATGGATCTGTGCCATAAACCCGGACTAATGCCCACGTGAGCCGGCTTACCTCATCAACCCGGTAAGAAGGCCCACACTAACGGGCCCATCTCATCAACCCGGAATACTCCATCAAATATTCCCAATAAATACCTGAAACGGACCGTAGATATGGAGATGTAATGTCTGATACGTTGCCTCCAGTAACGGCCGACAAGGCTATAATGGCCCCGCGCCGTTACAACTCGGTTACACCAATTCAAATCAGAGGCAGCCCCTATAAATAAGAGGGCTCCTCGATAATACAACACACTTGATTCGATACTTACACACACTGTCACCACATTCATATACTTTGCAGTGATCAAGCTAGGCATAGGGATATCTCCTCAATAGATACCCCTAGTCAAGGCTATACGATCCAAAGCGATCAATCAACCTGATAAAGGTTGAACATCTCTGTCCACAGGACAGAACAAATAGTGTCACATGTTTACAATAGATCAAAACAGATCGATGGTGTCACATGCTTACAAATCAGAGTCGTTGATTTTATCTAACTACTATCAGATGAGGTGTCAAACTTGAAATTTGATACCGGTGTCAAAGGATCCTCCTCCTCCTCTCTCTCTCTCTCTCTCTCTCTATATATATATATATATATATATATATACATGTATATATATATATATATATACATATATATATATATAGTTAATTATAATTTTTCAAAAAAAAATATTCGTATAATTTTGGTCCCCTCATCAATTTTTTTTGGCTCCGCCATTTTTGATTGATAATTCTAAGCGAGTTTTGAATAGGGATAGGCCAAGAAATGCTTGTGAGACAAAGTAGAGTTTGAATAGGATTAAAATGCTTGAATATTTATCTATCAAGACCAAGTAATTAATCATATATGATGTGGTTATTTACATTACGCATATACATTTCTTTCTTAATTCATTATAGAAAGGTATATAAATATGGGTTAGGATGATTTTACACCAGTGTAAGTTATACCCTCAATTTTGACCATTGATCTCACTTATATCTAAGGGCTCAAATTTTTAGTAATGTGAGCTATTGGATATAAGTAGATCAATGGTCAAGATTGAGGGTAAGACTTCTAACTCTTACACCGGTGTAAGAATATCATGCCCCTATAAATATAGCTTACCAAACAAAAACAAAAAAGGTATTTAAATATTTTCATATCTGTGATGAGAGTTGAGATGGAATTGAGAAGTACTGCGTGGGAGAATATTATTGTGTAACACAATTCATCCCTTTTGGTACATTGAGAAGTGTACTATAGTTTCAGCATTCAGGTGCTAGTGCAATCTCCTTGATGGTCTCTTATTTTGCTGACCTCTTAAATTTTCCTTAGTTCTTGTTCATTCAATGACAGAATACTAGTTCCAGAACTCACAAGAAATGAACTACAAATTTGCATAACAGGGGCAGTACATTCTCCTAGATGTGTAATTGGTCTGAATCATGCAAATCATAAGATGCTTCCATTGCTTGATGAAAGTGAAGACACACCCCTTAATCAATGAGAGCTGAACTCCACTATTTGGGTGCACTATGCAAAGGCAATTTTCCAACAAAGTTGGAATTTAGACTACCTAGGTAAAGATGGTCCTCAAATTCCAAAGCTGAAGTCACAAAGGTAATCACCTTCCCATTACTATCATCAGACTTTCTTATTATCTTGCCGTCAGTTGCCACATTCACCACCGTTGCCATCTTTGTTACTCCGCTGACATGTTTAATTAGCCTTGGAAATGAAGCAAGCAAGTGCTTGGATAACCTTGATGTGTGCACAAACTCCATTCCTTCAGAAGTCAACTGTGGGATCAATATTGTAGAAAATTAATTCAACATCATGCCTTAATAGTTTGAATCTTCAAGTTTAATGATTATTATAATCTTTCAGTTTTATATGGCCAATGTTTCATATTAATATTTACCTGAATCAAAGCAATCCAGAAAGACCCATCAGGAGCAAGATTAATATTATCAGGTCCACCAGGGAGGTTTTCAATAAAAATCTCGGTTTTGCCTTTGTTTTCTCCTTTTAGCCAATACCTCAGGCACCTATATCTAACACACAATAAAAAAAAAAAAAAAGTGAAGATGATAGAAAGAAGTTATTTCTATACCTAAACTCCTATACTTAAGGTAATACTTTTCTAACGTTACATAAGAAAAATATCATATTATCTCATGGATAAAGTGTGTGTCATTTTAAAAGATGTAAAATTATGTCATTTTATTCAAAGAGAAAGAGATAGAGAGAGAATTGAAGAGAGAGAAACAAAAAAAATGTGGGACCCATTTGAAAATATATGTGTAAAAAGGATAAATAATTTTTCCTTATCTCATACTCAAATAATAAAAAGAAGAGAAAAAAAAAATGAGAGAAAAAATATTCGTGGAACCCATTTAAAAAATGTGTAAAAATAGTACTTTTGTCAGTTAACATAAGAAAAGCGTATTACTCTATACTTATCTTTTATACTTATTCTTTTGAAGAAAAAGCTTCAAAACACCCTCACTTTTTTGGAGTAAATTTCCAGTATATTAGATACTCTTTTACTATTATACTTACTTCCAAGTTTCACAGACCACAAGATAATCTTCGTCTTTGGAGAGTGCAACGCCATTGGCAAAGGCCAAGTTATCAAGGACAACAACTGTCTCATTTGATGTGGGATTATACTTGAGAAGTTGTCCATGAGGTCTTGCCTCTAACACATCCAGATACCAATTGTGAAGATCAAATTTGGTACTAGCAACACTGAAATATATATTCCCATCTGAAGCTTCAATCACATCATCTGCGAATCTGGTTCAAGTTCAACTATTAGTAAAATTCATAGCTATAGCCTACTAGTTTCATCGCTAGTCACTGCAATAAAATTGTCATATTTAAGTTAGCCTTCCTTATAATAATCTATAATGTATTAAAAAAAAATTATTTGTCTATTAGTACACTCTTTCACTAAAATTATAGATATGTATTACTAATATGGCATTAATAAGAGGTAGGATATTCTTATTACCAAATATTTGTGCTACCAATTTATTACTACTCTATCACTGTTGGATCCCACTTTTCAACAGACAATTTTTTTAAAGCTTTTGAAAAAGAAAAAAAAACAACTTTTAATGTATTTCCAGGAATACATAATTATATTAAAAGGAGGGATATTCTTACTACCAAAATCTTCTACTACCATCTCACTACCTATCTAATCACCATTGGATCAATCTTTTCACTTTTTTCAAAAAAAATTTAATGTTCTCTCTCTTTGATTCAATGATAATTAGATAGGTAGTAAGTTAGTAGTAGAAAATCTTGGTAGTTAGAATATCCTTCCTCTTATATTAAAGTGATAATGAATTGCTTACCAAAAAAAATTGATAACGAATTGGTAGTACTAGGAACATTTGATAATAATAATATTCTACCTCTTAAAATAAAATAAAAAAGTTTGAAACGAAAAAATACAATTGGGTTATTTGTTTCTAATTTTACTAGGGTTGTAGTTATTTGTCTAGCTACAAATTTGCACCAGAGACACACTGCTTCAAGTTTACGTGTCCCAACTAGGTGCAAAAGAAAACAAAACCTTGAAGTATTTAGTCATCTGATGCGCATCTTAAATAGCACAAATCTTTGTTGCATCGTTTATAGTCACTGCCAACTCACGGGTTGTATGAGTGTACATGACTCACTTGAACTTTGTTTTTGTTTTTTTGTTTATTTGTCTTTTTGGGGTCACATTATAGGTGTAAACATTTGGATAGAAGAAAGGTGACTTGGAGGAAGAACAAACCTTAATTGAGAACCATTTACATGTGAAATGAGAACACTGAAACCATCATCTGTAACCTTGAGCAAACCCTGCAAATCAAAATTATGTTCTTCAGTCTTGCAGCATATATTTTATCTTGAACCCTTTTGTCTTTTTCTTAAGAAAGTTAGAGGCTAGAAAAATAATAACCATTTCAATATCCACACCAGAATATGTCTCAGTCTGACTCATATATTGTAAGACATGGTTTTCCCCTGAGAGTTAATCTTTTACCTTAGCAGTATCACATACAATGATTCCACCTTCTTTTGCTGTTGTGATTCCTAACAAAGTATGACTATCAATATTCTTCCAATTCTCCCAATTTCCATTCATGCGCAATCTTTTAATCCAACCATCTCGAGTAACAGCATAGAGAGTTCCTTCTTTATCCACACAAACATCTTCTGGTTGCTTCAGAAATCCTTCTCCAAGTTTAATAACATTCTGTTAAAGCAAACAATATTAAAAGAGAAAAAGTTATAATTAAATACTAATTATTGAACACCATAAGACCATATAATAAGAAGTGTTAACTTTTCACCTGCAATTGGTTGTTTTTGGTTGAAGTTGAAGATGAAAGTGGTATCTCTAGCAAAAGTGGATCAATGGGTGAGAAGTAGAATACTTGAACTGTGAGAGCAACTAAAACTGCCAGAACCAAGCTTGAGCTTACTGTTACACACTTTCCCATAGAGAAAGGAATATTAATCAGATTGGAAGCTAAGCTATGTTCTTAAAGCTAGGTGCTCTGCTACATATATGCACTATAGTGGAGTTCTACCACGAGGATGAAGATGATTTTATATTTGGGAGTTATTCCATTATGATGTAGATGTTGGCACCCAAAACTAGATCAAAGGGTTGGAGTGCCCAAATATATCTCAACACAACCAATGTGAGATTATATATCTCAACACGCTCCATCACACGAGAGCCCATTGGGCTTGAAGAGTGGATGATGTAACAGGCAAAACCCACCTGTAAAGAGAGTCCACAAGAGAAAGTGGGGGACATCACAGAAGAGCCCATTGGGCTTGAAGAGTGGATGATGCAACAGACAAAACTCACCTGTGTAAAGAGAGTCCACAAGAGAAAGTGAGAGACGGCGAAGAACTCTGACAACCAATACAGATCCCAAAAGCTATATATTTCACAACCAACATTACCACTCGAATAGGATTTATGTTGTTTATAAAAATAAAACAAATTAAAAAAAAAAACTTACGATAGCAAGCTTGGTCCAACATAAAGTTGTATATGGATAACATGTGGATATAAATGGAGTACTTATTTGTTCTGTTATCTCTATCATAAGACAATCCATAAATCGTTCGACGCAAGGACACCACCACAAGGTTTCGTATTGGAATTGTGTTTCTTCTGTACCAAAAAAAAAAAAAGAATTGTGTTTCTTGTTCAGGAAAAAAATTAATAGTATTTATAGTTTTAAAATTTATAATAAATAAATTGATCTTTATAGTTTAAAAAAATTCAATTAGATCAGGAGCTAATAATAGACTGGACCGGACTCGGTAATACGTACTGTAGATTTAGTTTATTTTTTTTTTTTTTTTATCGGAACTCATTTATAATTTTTAAACTATTAAATTTTTCAAAAGATACGCAGATATTCATATTAATTTGAACTTAATTTTAATCACCGATGGAATAAAAAATGATTTTGATTTAAACGTGGAATCTTATGATTTACAATATGAGAACTTTTATTTTTTTATTTATACTATGGCTGTACTTAAGTTTGAACTTATGACCTAGTGTTGACTATTCAAATCCCTCACCCTAAATCAGTCTTAATTAGGGAGCGAGGAGATATTTTGTTTATCAGGTAAATATGGTAAGAAAGTGAATTTAGTAGGAAAATTAAAAAAAAAATTATTTGATTGACTAATAATTTTATCATAAAAATTGGGTTAAATTTTGTGAGTCTTTGTTTGATTAAAGGTCAAAAAATGATGGATAAATGTGTTGAAATACCGAAAATAACCTTGATTTAATTCAATATTTCAGAGATGTAGACATGTGTACTTAGAAGAGGGTAATATGATAACGCTCTTTGTTCACCCTTTTGCCGTTTAGCTAGTTTTCTAGGAATACCACGTTCGGAGTGGTAAAGTTCAATAGTGATTTGCTTTCCTTTTTGCATTTGCTTGTCAAAGACAAGGGAAAAGAGAAGTATGGCTAAATTTTTTTATTCTTTCTACCAAACAAAGCAATCATGGAATGCCAATTTAAAATGGATGGGAACCAAACAAAAAATCTGAACCAAATGCCCAATTAATCTCTTAAGAACTTTTAATTTAAGTGATGAATTTTTCAATAAACTACTAATAAAAATTTAAGCGACATCATAGCATGAATTCTGAATTACATCGTTTTCAATTTTCCCCTTTAATTTATGGGTTTTCATTTTATCCTTTAACATATAACACAACAAACTTTCCTACACACACAACATTTTGTGGGGCCCACACATTCTAAAAAAAAATATATGGCACGCAAAACGAATCTCTATAACATTACACAATCACTTTTCCTACGACATAATAAACATAAAACCCTTAATTTATAATGTTAAGCAAGTACTTTTTTCTTTTCAAATTAAGATGAAAATTGCTAAATCATTCTAAAGATCAGCCTAAGAGTTCGTATAGTGATTCAAGGAAATGGATCCTCTGATGTGAAAAAAAAATATGACATGGTCATATGAGAATATCACAACCATACAAGTTAAATCAATGGTTATGATTTTGTAACTACCTATTTTACTATTTTTTTCTCTCCTCTTTTATTATCATTGATCCACCTTTGTATAGTTATGATTTCTCACTTTACCATATTATGTGATTTTTCACATCAGAGAATCTGCATCCGTGATTCAACGTTGCGTCATGATCCGACCAATACAAATGAGGAATAATCATATATGTGGCTCAGTTTGGTCCAAATGTAATCTGAGTTGGAGGTACAGGATCTTTGATGTTCTTTATGTATCAGTGAATATCTGAAAGTACGATTGCTTCATTAATGAAAAGCAAATAACCAGTACAAAGTGATTGATAACTTGCAGAATGAACAGTTCCCTTATTTATACAAAAGGGATCAGAAATAGCTGAAAGATAAAGTAGGTAATGTACCCACGTGACAAGTCTAACCAACTAATAACAAAGTCTAACAAACTAATAACAAACTAACCAACTAATAGTTACTTACTGAAACTAATACAAAGAAGGCTAATAAATGAGAATAAAGAATAAATATATTCTATCACCCCCCTCAAGTTGGAAGGTGAATGTCAAGGAGCCCCAACTTGGAAACAAACTCATGAAAAGGTGCTGGATGAAGGGCTTTTGTAAAAACGTCAGCAAGTTGTTTGGTAGTAGAAATGGGCAGCAAATGCAGTAAACCAGACATGATCTTTTCTCTAGTGACATGACAATCCAGCTCTATATGTTTGCTACGCTCATGAAAAGAAGGATTATGAGCAAGATGTATAGCAGCCTGATTATCACAGTAGACATTGGCAGGCCTAGACAGTGGCAGTTGAAGATCATACAGTAAGAATGAAAGCCATTGAAGTTCACAAGTTGTTTATGCTAAAGCTCGATACTCTGCTTCTGCCGAGGATCTAGAAATTGTGCTTTGCTTCTTGGATCTCCAAGAGATAAGAGAATCTCCAAGAAATATACAGAAACCAGTTGTGGACTTACGAGTATCTGGGCATGTGGCCCAATCTGCATCAACAAAACCAGATAAAATCAAAGAATTATGAGCAGAGAAAAATAAGCCCTTTGCTGGTGAGGCTTTCAAATACCGAAGCACCCTACAAGCTGCATCATGATGTGACTTCATGGGATTAGCAACAAACTGGCTTAGCTGTTGAACAGCAAAAGAAATATCTGGTCTAGTATTCGTAAGATACAATAGACGCCCAACCAATCGTCTATATGCAATAGGATCATGAAAAGGCTCACCATCCTTCTGTCTTAACCGTAAAGAAGACTCCATAGGAGATGAGGTAGGTCTACCACCAAGTAAACCATTTTCATATAACAATTCAAGAACATACTTTCTCTGATTCAACACCAAACCCTTTTTAGAACGAGCTACTTCCATTCCCAAAAAGAAATGTAAAGGGCCCAGGTCTTTAATACTGAACAGTTTGTCTAGATGTTGCTTAACCAAAGTGATCTGTTGAATATCATTACCAGCCAATATCATGTCATCCACATAAACCAATAAACAAGTGAATGAGTTATCAACAGCTTTGGTAAACAAAGAGTGATCTGCAGAAGATTGATGAAAACCAAGGTTGCGCAGCTCACATGTGAGTTTAGCATTCCATTGGCGACTAGCCTGCTTAAGACCATAGAGAGACCTTTGTAACTTACACACCTGATTCGGTTGGGGAGGAACAACACCTTTAGGAACAGACATATATACTTCTTCGGACAAATCTCCATGTAAAAAGGCATTGTTGATGTCCACTTGTTCAAGGAACCAATCCTTTGCAACAGCAACAGCAAGCAGAAGCCGAATTGTGGTTAGCTTGACCACAGGAGAGAAAGTCTCAAAATAGTCTATCCCTTCCATTTGATTGTAGCCTTTAGCAACAAGGCGAGCTTTGTGACGAGCCACTGAACCATCCGGGTTATGCTTTGTCTTATAAACCCATTTACACCCAATAAGATGTTTACCTTTGGGAAGATCAACAAATGTCCAAGTTTTATTTCTGTCAAGAGCATTAAGTTCCTCTTGCATTGCTGTGACCCATTCCTTAGATTGCACCGCTTGACTATAGGAATTAGGCTCAACCAAAGAACTAAGGTTGTGACAAAAAGAAGTATATGGGACAGAACAGTTGTTATAAGAAACAAAAGATGAAATGGGATGAGAAGTAGAAGAGATACTACCTGGTGATGATAAGTGAGCAGCCAGAACTAAAGAGAGATTGCATTGGAAATCAACCAAATGCCTTGGTGGCTTTCTCACTCTTGTAGATTGTCGAAGAGAGGTAGGAGGCTGTGCTGTATGATGGTCTCTAGGCTGTTCTGTTTGGTGAGTTTGGGCAGGAACAAGAAATTCCGTAGGTGAAGGGTGCTGTATTATAGGTATTATAGGCTGTGAGGATTTGCCTATTGATGGGTGTGTAGGTTGTGAAGGCATGTCATATGATGTGGGTCCATAAGATGGTAGGATAATTGGACTATCAGAAGGAACAGGTATGTCATTGACACGGGTTTCAAAGAAGGGAAAGTATGATTCATAGAAAGTCACATTCCTAGAAAGAAAAATTTCTTTAGAGTGAATGTCATATAAGATATATCCCTTAACACCATCCTTGTGTCCAAGGTATATGCATTTGCGGGCCCTTGGCTCAAATTTGGCACGATTAGCTTTCAAAGTTGAAGCAAAAGACAAGCAACCAAAAATCTTCAAATGAGTAATGATTGGCATGCTTTTGTACAACAGTTCATATGGTGATTTATGGTGTAATCTGGGTGAAGGAAGTCTATTAATAACATGAATGGCATGGGAAACACAATATGACCATAGGTTTTTAGGAATGTTGCCTTGGAAAAGCAAGGCTCTTGTTGTATTCAATATGTGTTGATGTTTTCTCTCTACAACCCCATTTTGTTGGGGTGACTCTACACAAGACACTTGGTGAACAATGCCCTTTTGGTTAAAAAATTCTGGCATCAAGAATTCTTTACCATTATCACTTCTAAAGGACTTTATGTTCATGTTAAACTGATTTTCAGCATACATGACAAAGGATTTAATGTGCATTCTGGTTTCAGATTTAGACTTCATCAGGATTCCACAAGTGAAACATGTAAAGTCATCTACTATTGTCAAAAAATATTGATGACCATGAATAGAAGGTGTGGAATAGGGCCCCCAAATGTCTATATGTAACAATTCAAAAGCATTAAGAGAGGCAGTGGAACTAGAAGGAAAAGGCAATTTCTTTTGCCTAGAAAAATGACATATATCACAAGGATCATCAATGTGTTTACAAGTAATGAAAGGATAATGTGACATCATTGTCCTTATTACAGAAGAAGAACAATGACCTAAACGTAAATGCCACATATCTACTGTGTTAGGTTGGACAATATAGGAAGGTTGAACAGAAATATTATTTGTGGACTTGGGTTGCAACACTGAAGGTTTATCTCTTTGACTATAATCTTGAGTGAGAATGTACAAGCCTCCCTTCAGCTTAGCTGAACCAATCATCTCCATGGTAGGCTTGTGCTGAATGACACATGTTTGCTGCTGAAAAGTTACAGAACAATTAGAGTTCTGTACCAATTTGGTCACAGATATGAGGTTAACAGTGAAATTTTCAACAAGCAATACATTAGATAGACTGAGTGTGTCTGAAAGAAGTACAGTCCCTGAGTAATAAGAGCGAACCTGGCTACCATTAGGTAGAGAAATAGCTACTGGTGCAATCTTTTGTATTGAAGAAAAATTTGTAGGAGAATGTGTTATGTGGTCTGTAGCTTCTGTGTCTAGAATCCAGTGTGTGCTAGCATTACCTGGACAAGTTGTTTCATTATCGGCTCCTTGCTTCTCAGAATTGAGTGCTTGTGCTTGTACCATGTTGCTCATATGAAGTGGTTGCAAGGTTTGCTGCATTGAATGTTGAATCATATCAAATATAGCATCATATTGATTTTTGGTGAAGCTATCTTTGTTCTCTTGTGTAACAGCATGATTCTGAACACCAGCAGCATCTTGAACATTTTGAATCACTGCATTAGCAGCTTTGTATCCCCCATTCATCTTATATCCAGGTGGATATCCATGCTTTTCAAAGCATGTATCAATAGTATTTCCTGTTTTTCCACAGTATGTACATAATCTGGTAGTTGATCTTCCTCTTCCACTGTGGTAGTTCCTTCCTCTTCCTCTAGTATTGAAGCGTCCACCTCTTGCTATAACATGTTCTGCAGAAGTGTTATAAAATGCCTTGACAGTTCCATCAGCTGAATTAGGCATCATTCCTTCAGTATGCATTTGTCTCTCCTGCTGAGTGAGTAGTAAAAAACACGGTTTATGGAAGGAAGAGGATCCATAAGCATAATCTGAGATCTTACATGAGAGTACTGATCATTGATTCCTTTAAGGAATCTAATTGAATAATCCCTGTCTTTGGCTTCCCTTACTTGTGACGCAATAGTACAACATGGACGAACACACTTGCATGAAGGTGTTGGATACAAATTTTCCAACTCATCCCAAAGGATTTTGAGTTGTGTATAGTAATCTGAAATTGATTTGTCTCCTTGATGAAGACGATAGATCTCATCTTGCAAGTCTGAGATCCGAAAGATATCAGATTGAGAAAATCTCTCTTTGAGATCTCTCCATACATCAACAGCCCCATCCATCCATAATATCGACTGAGAAATGGAATCATTGATGGATCGATGCAACCATGACAACACCATGGTGTTACATCTCTCCCAAGCAGCATAGCACTGATCGGAACTTTCTGGAACAGAAATTGAACCGTTCACAAAACCAAGTTTATTCTTAGAAATCAAAGCCATAGTCATGGCTCTTGCCCAACCGTGGTAGTTCTTACCATTCATAGGTGTAGACATAAGTATGAGAGATGGATTCTCATTTGGATGGAGGAAATAAGGACTTCCTTGATCTGAAAAATCACAAACCTGACCTTGATTCGTGGCTCTCTGATTGGTGTTCTCGGAAGCGTTCTCTTGAAATCCAGATTCATTTGTTGTCTGATCTAGAACATGCAAAGAACTCTGATTCGCCATGTGGAAGAAAACGACCGAACAATTTGATCTACTCGTTTTTGAATAAAATCGGTGAAGAAGAAAAGCAGATCTAGAACGAAAGAAAAAATTGGCGAACATCAGAGCTCTCAAAAGAGCTCTGATACCATATCAGTGAATATCTGAAAGTACGATTGCTTCATTAATGAAAAGCAAATAACCAGTACAAAGTGATTGATAACTTGCAGAATGAACAGTTCCCTTATTTATACAAAAGGGATCAGAAATAGCTGAAAGATAAAGTAGGTAATGTACCCACGTGACGAGTCTAACCAACTAATAACAAAGTCTAACAAACTAATAACAAACTAACCAACTAATAGTTACTTACTGAAACTAATACAAAGAAGGCTAATAAATGAGAATAAAGAATAAATATATTCTATCATTATGGGATGATATATCGGGTTGAAGTTGGATTTCTTCCGGTGGTTGCACTTAATCAGAACAAGATGGAATGGGTACAATTCGAGTTAGATTTGAATTATATTTGTAACAAATTCGAGAAAGATAATCATACATGATCTTTGCTTTGGTATTTATAATATGAGAAAAGTGTTTATCCTTTTAAATGACACAATTTATATCCTTTCACTCTCACAAAGATGTGAGACCCACATCTTTATTTTTTTTATCAACTCTCTCTTCTCCTTTATGTATCTCTTTCTCTCTCTTAAAATGACACAACTTTACATCCTTTAAAATGACAAACATTGTACCCTTATAATATTGAGCATGACCTGTTTAAATGCTCTAATGCACCGACACGCCAATTTTTTGAAAAAATACGTATCGGACACGGATACGTTCCGACACGTCCCGATACGCATCCTACACGCAGTCAACTTTTTAGTACACGTTGACTATTCCTACATGCGACTTTGACCGAGTCCGACACGTAGTCAATGTTTTTGGACATGTTTTGGACACGTTTTGGACATGTTTTGAATTTTTTATAAAAAAATTAAAAAATTATAATTTAAAAAAATGTAAAAAAACATTTAATAAAAATTAAAAACTTAAAAACTTAAAAAATAGAACCCTATCTCTTTGCAAGCTCGCCTCTTTCTTCCTCGAACGTCTGTGCTTGAGTGTTATGTTCTTCTTCGTCGTTCCACCCACCCCACTTTGGTTGAGCAATTTTTGAGTGGTTTCGTTAGGATCCATGTTGGTTTCCTTAAAGGCTACATAGATATCAGCATTACAATGATTTCCTACGATTTCCTTGATCAACTAAGAAGAACAACTTAAGTGACCAACTTCAGTTCTGGAACAGGGACCATTGCACCCAAAACTGATAACAACCCAGATAATAAAACGCCAACACAAAGGTTAAAAATTAAAACTTGATGAAGAAGAAGAGAAGGGCAAGGGAAGATTTCTTGGTTTTCTTCTTCTCAATCGAGAAAAACGCTATCCACAATCTGATCTATTTTCTGATTCTTTATAATTATTGAGTTTTGTGCAAGACTTATAAATAAATCTTTATAAGGAAAAAGTTTAATATATTGCAAAAGAAAAAGTACCGTTCAAAAAATGTTCTGATAAGATTTCACTAGTTTGCTTTTGGCTATTATATTTTTTTTAGAGTTTATATATTAGTTCTTATATTTTTTGTTGTTTGAATTTTAATATCTCATTGTATAAAGTTTAATTAAGATCAAATGATTTGTGATTAGAATAGAAGGTAAAATTTATAAATATAATTTTGAAATAAAGATATAACTGAAAATATAAAAATATGTATTAAATATAAACTATATTATATATTAAAAATATTATTTAATATCAAAACGTGTCCTAACGTGTCGGAATATGACATTTTTTGAAATTTACGTGTCGAAGTGTCGTGTCGTGTCTCGTGTCCGTGTCCGTGCATCATAGTTTATATGATTGCCGTTATATGATGGTTTGGTTTAAGGAGTTAATATGTCTTATCTTATGGGAGATAAATTTTATCTTTTACACGTACATAAAAGTGTGTAAAGTTATACATAAAAGTGTGTGAAGTTTATGTGAATCCATATGAGGAGAAGGAAGATAAAAAGAAAATATGAGTCTCATCTTTTAGGAAAATATATTTGTCCTTTTAAATTATTTAACTTTATATCACTTTAGATCCTAATTGTTGATTTTTATCAATCAACAGTTATAATTTATTGTGAATTACTAATTAATTAATTAATTTGATCCAATAAATCATAACTGTTAATTGACGAAAATCAACGGTTAGGATTTAAAATGATATAAAGTTATATTACTTAAAAGAATAAATTTCTTTTTTTCCATATTTTTATGTGTGTATGAAATAAATTTATCTTCATGCCTTTGGGTGGTATCTAGTAATGCATCCTTTACCATAACCATGTGGGTTTTTTTTATAACTTTTGGGCCTGTGTTATTAGTGTATATTACGTTGCCAGTTTATTAGATTAGTTTATTTTTATCATAATTATTTAAAAGTAATTATAGTAACTTTCTTAAGAGTGTTATTATTTTTTAATTTAGATGAAAATTTACTATCCTCTATTGAAATTTTAATCCTATAAATTATTATTTGACTGAGGACATAAAAAACAGAAGAAAAAAAATTAAAGTCTCTCTAATATTTTTCTTAATGTCTCAATAGTTCATGTAACTTAATGTGTGATGTATACTTTCCATGCCAAAGTTTTGTTCTTACATTACAAGACCAATAGGATAAGATGTTTACTGCTACCCATTTGGAATGATGAACACTAATTTTTCCATACATAATTTGCTTAAAAGAAAACAAAAAAAAATATGCTTGATCTCAACCTTCTGCATGCATCCATGGCAGGAATTGTCATCTAAATTTGCACAATGTGGAATCGGACAACATTCGTTTAGATGAGCCTTTGAAAAAATGATTTTTTTTGTATCTTGTTTGTTTTATAACAACTTTTTTCAAAAGTGTGTGTGTGTCTTTTTTTTAGCTTCTCTTCTTTTTATAAGTAGAAGCTAGGTCAAACATATTTTTACAAAAGCTCTTATAATAAAAAACTTTTCTTATAATGAAGAAAAGAGTCAAAAGTCAAAATCTTCTATAAAATTTTTATATAATTATTAAACAACTTATAACTTTATTTTTGAACTCTTTTGTTTAGCTTTAACTTAAAAAAGAGAAGTGTCAGAGGTTCTAAAGCTATTTTGCATTTGTATGTAGTACATGAAAAGCACTTTTAACTAAGTATATTATTTGGATGTTAAAATTAAAAACCACTTTTCATCAATAAAATTATCAAAAAGGAAATGTGAAAACAAATTATAGGAGCAAATTTGGTTGTGGTGGTGAAAACAACGGTGATGGGTGGTGGTGGGTTGGTGTGGCGGTGACAACGGTGGCATAGATTGTGGCATAGTGGTAGCAACGACAATGTGGTGGTGGTGACGATGGTAGGGTGGTGGCGCAACGATGGTGGTATAGGTGGTGGTGGAGTGGTGGTGATGGTGGTGGAGGTGGTGGCAGCAATGAGGACGTGGTAATAGTGATGGTGTGGTGATGGTAGTGGCAGCGGCAACAACGATAGTAGAAGAGGTGAAATTGATTGTGGTTGGGGTTATGGTGAGGACGGCGGCAGCAGCAACAATGTGGAGGTGGTGGTGCTCGCAGTGGCGTGAGGGAGGTGAGATTGCTTGGGGTTGGGATAAATTTGAATTTTGTAAAAATTATTTGGCTTTTGACTTATATTTTTTTTTAAATAGAAATTTTAGCTTCAATAAAAAGCAATTTTTTGGTTTTTTAATGACTTCTTTTTTTATAGTAGACATCCAAATACTAGTTAATAATGATAAGAAATTTTTTTATTTTTTTAAAAAAAGTTTTTGGAGGAAAAAAAAAGAAAATAGAAAATGGGACATGAGTTTGGACACCGAATATATTCAGGTTATATTCCTTTTATTTTTGTATACCCATTTTTGTTGAAGACTTGGAGCTCATTCACTCTATGCCAATGTTATTAAACCCAGACCGGTCATCGATCCGGCAGGGGTACCGGATCAGTGGGTTACTGGTTTAACCGTGTAAAGAACCTTGAGATACACCACCCAAAAAAACTAACTCAAAGGGTGATAGTGCCCAAGGCCTTATAAAATAGCTTTACACAATGTACTAAAAAAAAATAGCTTTACACAATTATCAAACAGTTTTTAATTTTATTTTTTGATTTTTTTCTAACGCTTAAAAAAAAAGTGTGTCAAACATGCTCTTACGAAATCCTTCTACGATGGATTTGCCAAACCTACAACATATAACAGAATCACGGAGAACCACATTGAATAAAAATACTAAAACATTTTCGATTGGGATATAAGAGGTTTTGCACCTAATTTATTGGACATTTGTTTAATATCTTACAGATTGAAGCTGTCAAGGTACCGCCCTCACAGCATATATTGTTAAAACAACACTTTGAGGCCACGTCAACCAGGCTTCATCTTTAATTCGGGCTGAAAATTGCACTCGAGCATCCTCGTGTGCAAGGATGGCTTGCTAGCCAAAGTTTATTCCCTGAGCTAATGGTAGTTCACCTCCATAATTGATGGTGCTGCCAAGGACAGTAATTATAATGTCATTATGAACATGCACAGAAAAAGATAATTAACAGAGCATTTAACACAGGGCCAATGCAACATCTTAAATTCAACTAAGACTTACCATGTAGAACGCCGCATGTACTGCTTCCATGAGTCACTTCCTGCTTCACGACCACCACCAGTTGCCTTTTCTCCACCAAAGGCACCACCAATTTCAGCTCCATTTGTTGGTATGTTCACATTTACTATACCACAATCACTACCTCGTGGCCTGTATTCACACCCATGAACATGCAAAATATACTATTTATTCAACTATAAACCACCACAAACATCCTTTAAGAGGTTTTTGTTTGTACTTGAGTGCCTAAGACAAACTCACGAGCAGAGATCTAGAGGATAGGACAATAAATAAATAAATAAATAAAATAAGTACTTACCCAATCCATCTGAATATAGCTTCAAGTTTTTGGGTAAATATTGAACTACTCAATCCTTGAGGAACAGAATTGTTCAAGGCAATTGCTTCTTCCAGAGTCTAAGTAGAAAAATCATGAAGTTCAAGCAGAAACTAAACTCCAAAAGAAAATAAGTCCAACAAAAGAAGCTATAGATAATACGCTACCTGAAATTTCATAACATATAAAACTGGACCAAACAATTCTTCTTTAACTACAGGAGCATCGGGAGAAATCTCAACAATTGTTGGTTGTACAAAGTTTCCTTCTGACTCTATTACAGAGCCCCCTGTTAGGATCTTCCCTCCCTGATAATCAGAGTATCTAGTAAACCATCTCCACACAAAAAGCACAAGCATCCATCATATTTGAGCAAAAGCTTGCATATAGCCATATACAACTGAGCAAATTTACAGATAAGATATGGAAGGTTACACGCCTACAATGTTTGACTTAACTAGAAAATAGTTACATGAAACATGCCTGAGATTTTATGACCGAAATACCCTTCTGAAAGTTTTCCACTGAAGATCGAGTATGCAAGGGCCCAACTAGAGTCCCTTTCTCCAGGGGATTCCCAATTTTGACTTGTTTGTAGACTGCACTAAGTTGATCTAGTACATTTGAGTAAATACTCTCATGCAGAAACTGCAGTAAAAGGCAGCCAAATTAACAAATAAATATACCTTCAAAGAATCACATATAACTACATTACAATTGTGAAATTCAATTTTTTAAATTGGTTCTAATACCAGTCTACGGCAAGATGTGCACCGCTGACCAGCAGTACCCACAGCCGCAAACAAAATAGAGCGTACAGCCAGTTTGATATCTGCATCCTCCATGACTATTATTGCATTGTTACCACTTAACTCAAGCAAGCATTTTCCAAATCTCTCATTCACTGTTTGCTGGACCATCAAGCCCACCTATAATAGGGAACACGTCATTATCAACTCAACAGCATAGATTGTCATCTTCAAATCATACTGAAATAATTAAACATTTGCACAGTATCTCTGCTCAACATTTTTTAATAGGGGGATGAAAGCATTATATATGATTGCACAGAGCATGACACATGGAGGTAGTCCCACTAAAGAAATGGTGTTTTAGGCTATTAGATATCATATATCTGATATCTGTAAAAAACAGTTACTGTAATGAGACTGATTCCACTCCTATAGGCAACTAAACTGAGCATCATTCAGGCGACAACTACATTCCATTCAATTTGTTAAATTATGTCACCAGTTTAAAACATTGTCCAATGATCAAGTCAGTACACAATGAAAGTACCTTTGAACTTCCAGTAAATGAAACCAGGGGAATGCGTGTGTCTTTAGCTATTGCTTGACCAATTTCAGCACCTCCACAGAAAGAGGTGAATATTGCACCAGGTAATTTGTTCCTCTCAAGAACTTCAGCTACTAGCTTTGTCACAGCAATAGTTACCAATGGAGTTGTTGGAGCGCCCTTCCTTTAATGCATGTAGTAATCAGAAAAACTTATATTGAAAACATAAAAATTTGAAACACTCCAGAGGAAGAAGCTGAAATATATCACATAAAAAATTCAAACTGATTTGCAAAGAGGTCATATAGATATCAACAGGACCTAAGAAGTTTGATCACTTAATGACTTTCTGATAGACCTTATTTCTTGTCCGTGTATATTAGTTGTTATATACAATTAATTCATTTAATTATTTATTTACTTTCTTTTTGTGGTGGTTGTGTGTGTGTGTGTGTGTGTGTGTGTGTGTGTGTGTGTGTGTGTGTGTGTGTGTGTGTGTGTGGGGGGGGGGGGGCAGACTACATAAATCAAACCCACCTCCAGATGCCGCATTAAACAAGAGAAATATATAGCACTTTAATCATTATCGTGAATTTCACAGAACAACACCACCACCACCAAGTCTAGTGCCATCTGCGTGATGTCACCGGGTTTTTATTACGCGAAACAAAGTCAAAGGAAATGCAATCGGAGAAGTTGGAGGCCAAATTATTTCCAAAACTTCCAGCTTCCCCAGCAACAACTTTGTCATTTAAGATATTCACTTAACACACATAAATTGGGTTAGAGATCCACCTTAGAGGTGGATTGCATTAACAAGATGTGAGTTGCAGGAAAACCCGAGAGTCAAAGGCTAGGCTACAATCTCTCAGTTTGATTAACAATCAAAGTAATTGGTTCTGATAAAACACATACACTAAACACTGATGTATCAAGAACTGCAGTATTGGTTACACAAAGTTGAGAGTTTAACTTTCATTGAAATCAAAGAAAATGGTGCACAAAAAAAAAAAAAAAAAAACCAAGAAAATTGATATGATGTCTGCATATAGCATTGGTCCAACCAATTTTAGAAATGAAATGCCTCAACAATCAATGCTAATCACATATGAAAATAAAGAAAACAAATTGTAAAGGCCATTAAATATTAATAAAAAAATCATATCTCACTCAAATATGGCCAGTTGACTAATCTTGTATAATATCCACAGAGAGACGTAGACTTACCACACAACACAGTTACCACAGACTAATGCAATGCACGCATTCCATCCTGAGGCACAATGGAAATGAACAAGCTTTGATTACAATAAAAGCATCAGAAAAATTTTAGGGTATAGAAAGTAGATCATATGATGCAGAATGCAGTCAAACTTGATGGAAAATACTTTGAGAAAATTATGTTCACATATATGTCAGCATGCGATTATTATGATACCAGTAGTATGTTTGATTGCCAAAGATTCAAAGTTGCTATCCTCGTTCTAAATTATTTTTGTATTATATGAAGAGCACTTAACAAGTAACAATAAGCTAAAATATATCACCAGATGGGAATGTATTGAAAATGGAGAGAGATGTTATTGAACTTGAAGTGAGCCAAATGTGGTCAAGCATTGGATAACATACAAGCTTAATGAATTGAGGATAATGTAAAATTTTATCAGAAAGATAATCACAATCAAGTTGATTACATATCAACATGACTCCTAGACAAATGTACCAGACTTTCGGTTGATGTTTTGAAACATGCCTAAAATTAGATGACCAGATGACAGTGAATAAATCCATTAACATTCTCCAACTGATCGAATGTAATGTTGAATTGATATCTAAGATCCAAAGGAATTTATTACTGTGAGTGTTGAGACAGGATAAGAAAAAGCATACCGAGAACAGCGCATGGAAAGTTGAAAGCAGTAATTACACCGACTATTCCTAGTGGGTTCCATACCTGTTGTGTAAAAGCATGCATTACAGTTAATGATTATACCTCCCACTATAAAATAGTATAGAAGTCAGTGAATAATCTTAGTTTAAATATTGCACATTTGCACCTCAAACATCGCATGATCTGGACCTGTAAGGAAACAAGTAAAAGAAAACAAGATCTCAATACACATTGAAGAGAAATTAGTATAAAAAGAGCCTATCCCTAACTACAAATTATTTTAAATCACTATTTCACCAGAAGGATGATAAAGAAAAGATGAACGACTAATATAACCCATCTTACGTTCGGATGGTATAATTGACCCATTCAATTGTCGGCTTAGCCCAACAGCATAATCACACATATCGATTATTTCCTGTAACAGACAGGATGAATGAGTACAAATGTTGTGTGCAACTATTAAATCTTTCACATAATAATTTTCTCTTTTACATAGTGTATATGATTAAATTAGTTAGGTGCATAATTAGCAAAAGCACTAAATTGCTATCAGGGTGCAGTAGCCTATATACACACCAAACATTTATGGAATGCCCCTAAAAAGAGAACGAAGCAACTTTGAAAAGTGAACATCCTCCTAGAACCAAATACAGGGCAAAGGCTAAGAAGCTGCAGCGAGTATTTGAACAAATCTAAAATATAAGCAATTTACACAGAAACTGAATAGAACCAAATTACTTTGGACATAATTGTCTTCTGAAGAAAAAACTTTGAATTAAGTGATCAAAGCCTTAGTATATAGTGATGATATAAGTGGCATCGAGGGGGGAAAAAAAGTAAATGCAGTTTGATATGTGCGGCTGCTGAGGAAGGCCCCCATGAAAAATTATAAAAAGAAAAAATAATTTGAGAAATCATCAAATCCCTTCATATTTCTAAGAACATTGCGATGTAAATCACCAGATAATGAGCTACAGGGCTTAAAATTTCATCAGATGACATAAATTTGGGTGCCCCTGAGTACATTACATTGCTCTCATTAGAAACAGTTAAAGCTCACCACTAATTATCTTAATTTAGCTGACACCAAGAAGTTTTATACGCAATCTAAACTCTGACAACATGTTAGAAAACATAGCAGAATAAAGAGAATTGTCATTTCATGTCATACCTGAACCTCCCCAATTCCTTCTGGAAGAATTTTTCCCATCTCAAGAGAAACCAGCCTACCCAAAGGATCCAATTTGGCCCTTAATGCTTCACCAATCTGTCTCACAATCTCACCTCTCTTAGGTGCCGGAATCTGCAACAACATTATAAAGACGCATCCTCATTTTAGTTTCCAATAGTACATAAATGCAGTACTGGCTCTCCCAATAGACCATGTAACCCAAATACAACTACTACCATGTAACAAAAACGAAACTATAAAACTCACTAAAAAATAAATAAAAAAAAATAAAAATAAAAAAGTATAAAAAACAAAGATAATTAAAAAAAAAAAGAGAGAAAACTCACGGTCATCCACATCTTAGCTGCTACAGAACAAGCTTGCAATCCCTCCTCATAATCTTGCATAGTTGCTTCGGTCACTTTAGCAATAGTCTAATTTCAATTCGACAATAATTATATGCATGACTACGAAAGCCAAAAAAAATAAGAAAAAATCCAGAAACCATGATAACAATCATGCAATCAAGATCAAATTTGTTTAACTTTCATCACTCGGGTAAGGCAAAAATAAATAAATAAATAATAATAATAAAAAAAAAAAACGAACCTGATTGTTAGAAGGATTGACAGAAGTGATAGATGAACCTGTGGCCTTCCATTGGCCATTTATGTAACAGCCAATGTTGCTGGAACCCAAACCGATCTCTTTCAAAAACTCCATGTTTTTTTCATCGGAACCCATTAATTACACTGCAATCGAAAATTGATCAAACGAAGAAACGAGAAATAGTGCGATTACTAACAAATTACGATTTACGAGCACTGTATTTGAATCAGGAAGTGGGAATAAAAATATGTTATTATAGTTACTCACACTCTGACACAGACAGTGATGATGGGAAAAGGTGATGGGGATTCTTAATAATAATGCTCGCACTCCCAGATGATGTGAATTGTGAACTATCTCAATAAAATTATGGAGGCTTTTTATAATAGATAGTTCACAATTCTGGAAGATTTTTGTAGTTGAAAATTTTAAAGATAAAGTTTCGGAAAATAGGAAATCATTACTTTAATAATGATAGTTAATCTATTAATGAATGTCTTAATTTTGTTACGTGACAGCGTAATATCAAAATGAGATATGTGAACATGAAATTTCAAAATTATATATGGAAATCCATCATTTGCAGTTTTATTTGAATTATGTGAAATCTGAACTATACAAATTTATTATAAATAAAAGGAATCGTTAATCTATTTAATCATCCTATCTTTATTATTTTTTACTATTATTAAATTAATTTAAATCAACGGTATCAAATAAAATATTTTCTTATTTTTCTCAACTTATTATTTTTTTATTTTTCTCTTTTTTAACCGTTAATTTAAATACAACCTAATGATGATAAAAAAAATATAGAAAGATTAAATAAATAGATAATTTAATTATCTCCGTTAATTAAAAAAAATATGTTAAGCAACTTTAAACTTCTAGATGGAAATGTGCAACCTCTGTAATTAAAAAAAATGTCCAAATCCTAATAATACTTTTAATGATACCAAAAGCAGAGGTTTTAAATGACAAATCCTGAAAATGGTTCAACCTCTGTCAAACCCCAATGGATGTGTCTCCCTTCTTAAATAGAGCAAGGTTCCGAAGGAGGTTGAATGGTGATATATACCAAAAAAAAAAAAAAAAAAAAAAAGATCGTCAATTTCAACTGATAGTACCAAATGGTTATTTTAGGTTGTTCTTGTACGATTTGAGTGCTATTCAGTTAATCGTTAACATACCTTTTTATATTTATTTATATAATTAGAGTCTAAAATTATTTATTTAAATAATTAATTTATATTCATTTACATAAAAAATATAAAATGAACTATGGGTTTGATGTTTGTCATTTTAAATGACATAAGTTAAGTCGTTTCAAGAGAGAGATAGACACAAAAAAATGAAATTTATGGGAGAAAGAAAGTAGGAGATTTTTTTTTAATTTAAATTTTAAATAAAAAATTTATTTTGTGTCTATCTTTCTCTTAAAATAACATAATTTTATGTCATTTAAAATGACAAACACTTTTTTCATTGAACTATTACTTAAAGTAAATAAATATTTATTTTAAATAATTTTAGAAGAAAAAAAACTAATAATCTAATAATTAAGTATGATATTTCAATATTTACATACTAATCTGCATTTGACCAATTTAAATCAAATGAAGTACAGTTAAATTGAGTTTAAAGTTTTTATTTTATTTTATTAGTTTAACCGACTTATTTTTATCAAAATATTTAAATTGATATTTAAAGTAGGTTCGATGAACTTAACCAAAAGTGAATGTTCTGGTTTCGGGACCAGCGAAAGAGATGATGTACATGACCATTATGCTATTGTCACTTAATTGAGTTACTTGGTTGAGTTGTCACGGAACCCTTTAGTATTGGATTGTCGTGTCGTGAATATACGCTTTTTGGATAAGATTAAACTCATTCTTACACGTCTTTTCCATTTTTATACTTTATTTTATGAGATTGATTTTTATAAAAGATAAAAAAAAAATTATGGGTCAGGATTAGATAAATTACATGACTTATGCTATTATCCGTTGATTCTACTTATATCTAAGATCTCTAATTTTTTAGTAGTGTGAATATACGCTTTTTGGATAAGATTAAACTCATTCTTACACGTCTTTTCCATTTTTATACTTTATTTTATGAGATTGATTTTTATAAAAGATAAAAAAAAACAATATGGGTCAGGATCATTTTACACCAGTGTAAAATATCATACCCCTATTTTTATATATATGTATATAAATATATAAGATCTATTTTTTTCTCTTCCACTTGTATGGACACTATATATATATATATATATATATATATATATATATATATATATATATATATAAAATAATTTTTACTCCCTATAATATAAAAAATATCAAACCCTCAACGATAATGGTATCATTGGTACACTTATTTTAGTCCCATTATTTTATTTTTTAAAGGAGAGTGATATTTTAATCTACGTGTAAATCTTAAAAGTTTTACTGCTCATTCTATAGTGTATTAAATTATACTAATTAATTGCTTACCAAAAAAAATTATACTAATTAAATAATTATTAATTTAGATAAATAATAATAATTAGATAGATAAAAATTAACTGCTGAAATAATAAATAAGATTTCTAATCTTATGTACAAAAATGTTGGGGTAACGTAACAAGATCCATTAGATAAGGCTGCTGTTTCAGATACGTATGCTTACTCCTCAACACGACAACGAAATGAGATAAAATAAGTTAAAATAGATTTTCTTTTTGTTAAAAAATAAAAACAAACTATTTTAACTTATTTTCAACTTTCATAATTGATATTTTTCTTATTAATTTGTTACATAAAATATTAATTTAAGCTTATCTATGATTATTATTTACTCTGAGAGGATCTTTGACATCAAATCTTAACTGTTAATTTCGTAAATCTAACATTTATAATTTATAAGTTCATACTTATTAATTATTATTAATTCGTAATAAATTATAGGGAATAACATTTATAATTTATATGTTCATACTTATTAATTATTAATAATTCGTAATAAATTATAACTATTAAATTGATAGAAATTAACTATTAAGATTAGAGGTCAAATCGTTTAATATGACATAAATATCAAATATATACATATTATCCATACACAAAATATGGTAATTTTTTTTGTTTTTTCAAAACAGTGTGTTCGAGTCAATCTTAAAAATGAGAGTCCAAATCTCAATCAAAAAATAAAGAGGCTCGATCTCAACGCTTAAATCTAACCCAAAAACTAGAGATGCTTGGTAGTTGGTTTATGTATTCTCAACTAACAATGAGAAAGATAAAAATATCAATCACAGGACAAATTATAAAACTTTAATATAACTATTTTTTTGGCTTTGGTAATTGGATTAGGATAAATGAAATATTAGTAAAGTTATTAATAATTTTTCCAATTAATTTAAAGGTAACTACTTTATAACTTTGTATTCAATAAAATTAGGTTTTCTGTCACTCCTTGTATATAATTGAACTCACAAACATCATCTCATTGTAATAACCTTAGCTAGATTACTTACATTTTCAAAAAAAAACTGACAATTACTTATTCTTTTCATCTATGTTATGTTAGATATCTTATTTTGAAATTTGTTATTAATAACTTATCCAATTAATTATGGGGAAATATTTTCTCATATTGCATGATAATTCAATTATCATGTTGTGACCCTTCGATTTACGTGCAAAACTTTTCTTTTCTTTTTCTTTTTTTAATAAATGTAGATTGCAATTCTTTAATTATTATGGCACTATAAGTAGATTGCAATTCTTAGTGAATCAAATGTTAAGGGTTCAAATGTGCAACTTGGACCGGATCAAGGTAAGTGCGTAACGGGCTTATATGGCAAATGGGGTTTTTGTTTTTGTTTTGGTACAATTGGGCTATGTTTTGCTATTGGGACAGTTTGGTGCATGTTAGTTGGAAATGAAGATAAATCTATGGTTTCAAGGAGCAACTGACTACTTGAGCTCTGCATTATAACCTCATTTCCATGGAAATGGGAACTGAATCATAGACATGGCTTATTTAGCAATTATTTTCGTTCCTGAATTGAAGAAATTAAGCCTAAGTGGAATTAACCACAACCCTTGTTGAAATTTTTTATATATTATGAGAGTAAGACTCTTGGTTTACAACTATATACAGATCTGATTTGATAATATTATTCTAAATCTAATATCATGTATGGTACTAGACTCTTGGTTTACAACTATATACAGATCTGATTTGATTATATTATTTTAAATCTAATATCATGTATGGTACTACACTACAACATCTCATTGAAGTGATGTCCAAAGGAATCTCTCCTTATTGTTATCGATGGTTCCTCAACATTGCAAACTTGAAGAGAAAGAATAGAGGTACGTGGCAGACAAGTTTAATGAAAGTAACACTATTTATTTTTTTTATTCTTTTTCTTTTTTTGAAGGTAAGTAACAGCTATTTCAACATTTATATAATATGAATTTTGATCCTCTTATATGAAAAAATAATTATGTGGTCATGTTATTTGATCACAACCAATTATTTAAACTTGTTGATGATGAGATAAGAAAGAGAAAATTATATGTTTTTAAATGAGTAATTGTGATCAAATAATATGACTATTTTTTCACATAAGAGGATCCAAATCCATATAATATATTACTATTTTAAAAAATAGTAAATTCAAATCGATGGAGTATCGAAGAAGTGAAACTGTGAAAGGTCACATCTACCACAACACAATCCGCCCGACAAATTAATTTTTCACATTAGCCTTTATCATTTTTATCTTGCTTTAATTACAACTTTTCTTGTATTCTATTCATGTCTTCACATTAATTGAATTTAGTCATGTCTTTTATTGCGTTATTTACTTTTTTCTTCAGCTAATCAATACATGTTGGCGTTTGGTTAAAGGAGAAATGGTTGGAAAGTGAGTTTGGTAAAAAAATGTAAAAAAAATTGTTTGGTTGGAAAAAAATTTACTGGATAAATTAGGTAAGATTTATAAAATTTACGTTTGGTTTGAGGTAAAATATAGATGAGAAAATAAGTGGCAATTATGAAAATATCCCTGTATTAAAAAAAAATTGGTTCCTGAATATGAAATATGTGATTCTCTCTATAAAAAAGGTCAGGTATGATATTTGGTTCCAGAATCTAATGCAAGAAGAGCATTCTCATTTTCTTCAAATTGAATCCACTCTACAGAAGTTATTCTCTTCGTGCCACTGTACCAACATATTATTAGATGAGATGAAACCAGACTTGGTTGCATGTATGATGATGAGGGTATTACGGTCTGATGCCATTTGCCCGATCCTTCATTTCCCTAGCTAAGTTTGAAATATCCCGTGCAATTTGTCTTTGGTAATAGTGAATTTGCCTTAATTTGTAATACACAAAGGTGAAAGCTATGCAAATGTAATTGATGGAGAAAGTGAAGGAAACCGTCTACCAAACATGGGTCTTTAAGTTAATGACTTTCACTTGCATAGACATATTTTTAGATACCCAAACCAAACACCACATAGGAGTATTCTTTAGTAAGGTTTATCATCTATCATTTAATATGATCACAAAAAATTTCAAACAATATTTGCACCTAAAATAAAATCCGAGTATTCTTAACATACAAATAAAACCCTTCTTTAGTATCTTAGGTACCCAAAGTCAATACTCATGTCCCAAGTACTACTGGAAAACATTTCAATTTCAAAAATGAATCTCACATATATACTGTTGAAGTTTAATGCACGCATATGTTCAATAGTGAAAAGTAGACTTTACAAATTATATCTTTGAAAGATTCTAGCAGCTGATAAATTCAGAATATTGCACGGACTGGTCGAAACCACATGCATAGACCGATAATGGCTAGACTTTTAAACGATACCATGTCTAGTTAGGTGAAAATTCAAGACGAATCCTATGTTTCGAATCATCTTTACTTGCTAAGAAATTCGCCGCAGCTCTATGTTTATAATTATTATAATATATGTTCACTTTATGCAGACAACCTCCTTAGTAATAAATGAGAATATCAAATTATTGGTGTATATGACTGAGAAAAAGGATGTTTTCATGTAGGAGGTGATAATTTTCAACACCGCACGCTAACGTGAACATAAATATAATATAAATTAGTATTCTGTTTAATCGGTTTTAAAAATTTGTGTTGATAAAAATTAACACAAAAAAATTCATATCGTGTGTCAACATTTTGAGGTGCATAAATTAACTCGTTTTAATATTATTATAGGTTATTTATGTGGTATTATATTATAAACAAGTTATATGTATCTTGTCGTGTCATGTCAACTTATAAAATAAGTATACGAATTTGTATTGAAAATTTTAATTTAGTTTCAAATTCGCATTGTGTTAAATATATTTATATTCGTGTCAAATTTATATCGTGTTATATTAACTTGAATTGTCACCCTTACTTCTATTCAATACAAAAGTAATCATATATAGATCTGAATCCTCTTATGTGGAAATTGTGACCATGTCACCCCTTCTTAACCATTCAATAATGATAATGAAGGAGAAGAGAAAAAAATGTTAAAATAGATAGTTACGAAATCAAAAGTAATCATATATACTTTTCTGAAAAAAATTAAAAAATAGGTTTAGATTTAAATATAACTTCTTATAAAATATATTGATTGATGATTCCACCAAACTAATCGTACAACAATGTATTACTTGCGTATATTATATGCACGAACTCACAATCCTTTAAAAAAAAAAAGTAATAATCGAACCAATTGTCAAATCCGTGCCTATTTTATTCAGTTAAGCGGTACTTTAGTTCCAAATTTTCAAACTCATTCACCGCCAATCCAAATTCGCAAAGAGATTCGAAATCAGTCCATAAACAATAATTACTGGAATAATTAAATAACTTTCACATCCATCATTGTCAAACAATTAATGCAAATCCCAGACAGAAAGAAACAAGGCGCATCTAATTTAATAAAATAAGCATTAGCTTAACGCAAAGTAACAGACCCAATTTCCTGTACAAAATATACAAGACATTTTTGTAAACTAGTTGATCATTATCTCCTCCATTCAAAAAACCCTTAATCCCCATTTGGCTACAAGCTTCAATATATACACATCTTTGTGATAGGAGAAAACCTTTGTTGGTTTCATACAAAGCAAACCATAGCATGCTCTGCACAATTTCGGATTTAGCAGTATGTGGATTCACCATAAATATAGTCAAGGGTAGCGATAACTCCCAAAACAAAAGCTTGATCCATCCCAGGTTTCACCACCACATGATAAAAATCCTTGCTTTCCATCAATTTCTCCACTTCCTTATTCACCCCAACCTGTGCATAAATTAACAACTTAAAGAATTAATCAATTAATAGGGAGTTTTTTTTTAATTAACAGAATTACAAAATTTCATGGGACAGGTTATATTTATAAATTTTTTTGTTTACAAACTATATTATATCTTCTCCCGGGAAAACACTGATTACACTATGTTCTCCTGGGAGAACATAGTATAATTTGTAAAAAAAATTCAAAAAATTTATAAAAGGATACTGTCTCAAATTTCATACCTGTGCAACTACGTTGCCCCTGGTGTCAACAATGCTACAATTTCTATCAGGGAAATAGCCCCTGATCTCAAAGTCCCAGCCTTTGTTACTAATAGTCCTGGGTTCAATTGAAATTCTGATTGCATTGTTCCTAACCAAACATGAATTGGGTTCTTTTAAGCTGAAAACCAAGTTCTGTAATCCTTCGTAGTCTAAACTATAACCTTTCCACTTCTTGTAAATGCTGAGGGCCTCAACCATACCTCCCTGCACATTACAAAAAGTAAAATCAAGTTGCAAAGTTTACCTGGTCATGCCCACATGATATAAAGGGGCAAGTTATATTTACAAATTTTTTTTGTTTACAAACTATATTAAATATGACCGGTCATATTTTGATCGTGAGTGTATGACCGGTCATGCTTAGTGTAATTTGGAGAGAAAAAAATTGTAAACGGATCCTATTCCTAATATAAAACCCAAAGAACTAGCAAAACAATCTCAATAAAGTGGTTTAATGTGTAGAATATAGCTAGAACTTCCTTGTTATATCAAAAACAGTTAAACAAACATACTTACACAATCCATAATCTAAAAATCCAAACTTCTAATAAGGTACAAATCTTTCACATACCTTTCTACGCATGAGAAGCAAAGCTTCTCCATCCCCATCTCTTAGAATCAACTCACCCTTTATGCCATGAATTCCACATCCATCAACCCTGAAAACAACCCTCTGAGTACTACAATCTGTGACTACAAAACCCCCTCCATTCACCACATGTGGCCTCCTCCTAACTACCAACACTCTCTGTGAAGAAGAACAATACAATTTGCTAATGATAGGCATCATGTTCATCTTTCCTATGTAAAAGTTTCTTTCTTTATGTATCTTTCTATGTGATTACAAGAATTGCAAACTACTTTGGTTCTCCTCCAATATCTACCAGCTAGTTTTATACACAAAGTACTGGTGCATATTCATTGGAAGAAATACTATAGAAAGTAATAAAAAAATGTTTTTTCTCACTTCTCTGACTCGATTTTTCTGCTCTATGGGGATATAGGTTTGGCAAGGTTTGACGTAGGAGAAGAAAGAATCTTATGAGGCATTTATTGAGGTTGCTTGTGGTTGAGATGCAAGTTTTGGTTTTGTGTATATTGATAGGGTTTATTATCTATCATTTAACGTGGCCACAGAAAATTTCCTACACACATAACATTTTATAGGGGCCCGCAGCAAAAAAATAACTCCGGCAAGCAGAACAAATCTCTATAATATAATACAATCACTTTTTCTACAACATAACTCTTATAAAACTCATATTCATATATGTTATATTTATCTCAATTAATATGAGATAAATTAAATTCCTACACATACAAAATAACGATGGGTCTCATCTCTATTTTTTTCTCTTTTCAATTATTTGAAGATCCTCTTATAATTTTATGTCACTAATATAAGATAATTTATTTATCTCCATCAATGTAAGAAAAACATTTCTGATTCATATATGACATTACTTAACGCACCTCTATGGTAATTAGCCCAATTGATAGTATGCGTAGGCGTGTTAGAT
This sequence comes from Gastrolobium villosum, assembly GCA_032173675.1. NCBI lineage: Eukaryota > Viridiplantae > Streptophyta > Magnoliopsida > Fabales > Fabaceae > Gastrolobium > Gastrolobium villosum. The sequence continues at coordinate 39,718 of JAVKPL010013265.1, read as the reverse complement.
TCGTTTTTGTTATGTTCGTTTGACTTGCCATATGGAGTTTAAGCTGATTTGAAAGGACCAAATTTAAAGGGTTGCAATCAGAGAAGTGTGCGGGGAAAGAGATTGAAAAAGAACAATAAAAAACAAGTGGTTGGATTGTGGTTTTCAAAAAAGTGTTTGCAAGCTTTTGAAATTCGGTAAGAGCTAACCAAACATTCAAAGAGGAATAATTGAAATATACGAATAGTGTGCTTTGATGGAGAAAATATAAGCACGTTGGGCTCTAGATATGGCAATGGCATCTTCGTAAATCAAAATTTTATTTTCTTTACAAAGAAATATTAGCCAACTCAGAATATTTTAAACCTGATATTGAGAAAAATATTTATGCTTTTAAAGAATATAAAATTGGATCATTTTAATTAAAATTACTCTGTTTTAGACGAGAGAGACGATCACATAATGAAAAATCGTGATGGGAGAGAATGAGAGATTATTGATAGATTTTTTTAATTTAAATATCAAGTAAAATATTACTATTTTAATTCAAATGAGATAATATTATGTCTTTTAAAAATACAGATATTTTTTCCATTCAATTTAAGAAAAATATGTTAATAAAATTTTAATGGAAATTAATATATTAATAAATATAACAATTATTTAATAATATATTAATATATTAATATATTATTGACTTAGTGCCTAATTGGATCCTCTTCTTTTTAGCTTATTTTCTCTTTATAAATAGAAATTAGGCCAAACAAATTTTAAGAAAAAATCTTATAATAAAAAACTCTTTTTCTTATAATAAAGAAAAAGTCAAAAATCAAAAACTTCTATGAGGACTTTTTAAAAATATTATTAGCTTTTTTTGAATTGTGTATTTTTTTGAAATGAAGAGCTACATAGAAAATGACTTTTCTTGAAATATATGCTTTTAAGTTAAAAAATTTTTATGTAATTACCAAATAGTTTTTAACTTTAATTTTTATCTTTAATTTAAAAATTATTTCCAAGTAAAAAAAAAAGAAGAATTTACTAAAGTTAAAAATAATTTCTAACTAAAAAAAGAAGAATTTAGTAAATATATCATACTAAGGACCCGTTTGGTACCAGATATATTTTACATTTCCCGGAAATCCATCCTTGGAGAAATAAGGATCCCATGTTTGGTAAGAAAAAATGAAAAATTTTCCAGACAAACATTGTATCCGGCAATCTGATGTTGTGTGTTAAGTTATGTGCTGTGGTCAGCTAAAAAATTCCATGAATTAGATGGAAAAATTTCGTACCCGGGAAAGTGGAAATTAAATGGACGAAATTAACCTTGTTTTGAGTTTCTATATCCGTGTAGTTGGTATCTTAGAAATGTAAAAGTGGGGTTATTTTCGTAAAACAACCTCACAATCCCACTAATATTTTACAAACAACCAAACACATACTTACTAAAATAAATCACAAAATTCCGGGAAAGTTTGGTCATACCAAACAGCTTTTTAGTAACATTCTAGTAAAACATATTACCCACTATATTCCAGTAATCTATTATTCCTGGATAAATAAAAATTTCTCTTCTAACAAACACCCCGTAAGTATACTAAATTTAGTATCACATCTTTAGATTCCTTCACATAGTTGTACAATTCATGTTCCTGACACGTGCTGGTCAGAACTTAGACTCGATACGAGTACCCGTGGTTATAATTTTGTTTCTTACCTTATTTATTTAGGGTTAGTATAAGGTAATTTTTATTTTCTATGGAGCTTATATTTTTTTTCTCTCTTTTTTCTTCTCCTATGATCTCATATAGGTACTAAACACTTTTATATCTGTGTATGAGATAAAATTATCTCCTACAACATAAGAAATATTACTCTCTATTTATTTATTAATATGACAATTATTATAGAAGTAATAATCAAAAAATATATCAAAAATTAAATAAAAATAAAAATAATTCATTACCTCATTTATTATTGTTCTCAATGAAATTCATGATATATTCAATAACTTGTCCCTTTAATAAAATAAATAATTTAAATAAATAATAAACCAATTGAAAGTAAATTATTTAAATAAATAATATTAAAAAATTCATTTGCATATGTTTTTTTATAAAGAAATAAAATAACTTTTCTAACCATCTTTACAATATAATTCAATAATGTATTGTCTCTTGTTTTAACAAATCAAATGATGTATTCTTCTTTGAGTTCAATGAAAGATATACTTTTCAATAGTTATCCATGATATATATAGGGAGTACATGACAATCATTTTGTTTCCTGCCATTATTTCTGAAAAGAAATAATTCTTGTATATTTTTATGCCTTGGAATAATTTTTGGTAAAAAAATGTGTTTGATATCATAATATACTTTTATTCCGAGAATGAGAATTGTGTTTGATAACACAACAAATACTAGAATAAAAAATCATTCCTATTAATAATAAAAAATTATCGAATCATCACTTTTTTTTAATATGGTGTGGTGGTGGTGGTGGTGGTTGTGGCATGGTGGCGTCGTTGGTGGTGGTGGCATAGTGGTGGTAATGGTATCGATGGTGGAGGCTGTGGCATGGTGATGATTATGGTGGTGGTGGTGACGGTAGTAAGTGCGATGATTGTGGTGGTAATGGTGGCGATGGCAGCATAGGTGGAGGTGACGACGACAACAGTGGTGGAGGTGACGACGGGAGTGGCGATTGCGGTAGCGTGGTGATGGTGGTGACGGAAGTGGCTGTGCCAATAACAGTGGTAATTGTAACACCCCTTAATATACTAACCCGAGGTGTTCACATTTCTTGACAACATAACTAGCGCGGAAGTCTTACCCTAGGCGTGGTTCACTTTAATGAAGGGGAATTAAATTCGTTCTTTAATTCTACTAAGTTAACAGTCGTACTTATCCATCCTTACTTTCCCTTATGTGTGGTTTCATTGTTAGGTACTCCTATTATTCTCAGAATTCTAGCCATATACGCGATTACCTTTTTGTTCTACAAGTTAAATATTCCCTTCGGGTCCATCTAGTAAGTCATAAGTTCAAGGATGAAGTCCTAGCCTTATGTATATCTCTAACCCATTATGTCATATTAAAATTTAGTCAATTAACCACAAATAGTAATACCTAGCCGAAACATATAGGTCATACGACTTAATTGTATAGTCCATCAACATAAAACCCCTTAAACACAAACATACAAACACAGTGCCTTATACGCATATCAAATGTCTAAAGTAGCATAATTAACATAATCTATTACAGTCATCCAACTTTAATTAAAAGACATCACTTAATCCGTAAGGATTCAGTGAGGTCATAGTCTCCGAAGACTTCAACAAATGCAAGATGCATAGCCTCCGCATACAGCCCTTCATTACAAAGTTCAGTAATCTTATCCACGATTATCTGTATGGTATCATCTTCATGAAGTACTAGTCTCTTTCCTTTCCTTACCCACTTGGTCATTTTTACCTGAAAGGGGGATCCCCAAAGAGGGGTGAGATTGAGGGTCTCAGTAAGGACTCATAGTTGGAGCAACCTCCAAACCATGTTGCTTACTCCTGCAATAGTCATATAATAGCATATAGAATAATAGAATGGAAAAATTTGAGACATATTTTGGAAGATAAATCATGCTTTCAAAACATCATACCAATCCTGCCATGGCCATTACTCTCCATGGTCTTATGGATGAATACCCAGGGTCCTCGTCAGGTTGCCTCTGTGGTATTAGTGCACATGCCATCATTACACATCTTGCATGAACACAACATTAGTTCCAAACAACCAAACATATCATTTATAGCACTATATAACAGATTGCAGTCAAACCAACACTTTACATAAAGAGGGTGGCAACCATAGGGAAACTATTTCTACAACCATAAATCACTTACACTATTGTCTTGTCTTTTCACTTCACACTAGTTCGAGTTCGGCCACGTAAGTATTTCCAACGCTTTGGTCTCCCTTTGCACCTTTGGTTCGGCCTAAACAAATAATAAGACTTAATAGGTGATTCTAAAGCTTACTTATCTCACTTAGGTTCGACCCTTTAGGATATTAGGATTTAGAAGATGATTCCTACAATGTGGGTTTATGCATAGCATTCTAACAATTCGGTTAACATGTAAGTCCCACTTTAACAAGGTTTTCCTTTCTTTTTAGCTCTCAAGAATTCGAATGAGGAAAGAAGATTTTATTCCTTTAGCCCTTATGAAATGAAAATGTTTAAGAGGGATGGAGGTCATAACTTCAACATAGAGTCTAAGGGATCTTACCTCAAATGATGATGTTCGATGGGGTGATTTTTCCACCAAATATGTCGTTCTTGATCTTCTAAATGTCACGAGTTCTTCTCTAGACGACGAAGGAGGCTTGAAATTATTTTTTTGATGTTCCTATGCCCTAGATATGTCAATGGCCGAAGCCTTAGGGAGGGAGAGAGGTTTATTTCTCTTTGGGTTCTTGTTCTTTGAGAAGGCCAAAGACTTGGTGAGGGAAAGAGGGTGTCTTTTGTTTTCCTTTGGTTCCTTGTTAAGTTTGAGAGAGTGAGGGAGTGTGTACGGTTAGGATGGGAGAGGCTTTTGGTCATCTATTTTATTCAAGTTCCCTTAATCATCATGCCTAGGAGAGGATAGGTTAGATCCTAGGTTGAGTGTGGGTTAGGCAAATCTTCTCACCTTGTTCAAGGTGGCCATGCGCATGGGGAGAGGGGACGCCTAGGTTAGAGAGAACAAGGTTCATCATTAATCACTTGGGAAGTGATGCGCATGGGGAGGAGGGACGCCTAGGTTAGAGAGAACAAGGTTCATCATTAATCACTTGGAAAGTGATGCGCACGGGGAGGAGGGACTCTTGCCTAGGTTGGAGAGAAACAAGGTTCAATGCTTTAATCATTAATAAGGAAATATTTGTTAGTGTGTAAGGCTTTTGCCTCTTATCCTTCTTTGACCGCAACCCTAGGAGAAAGGGTGTCATAGTGTTCTTCCCAATGCATGGGAGTTGGATGAGGTCACCTTGAGTGTGTAACACTCAATGTGAAGTGTGTAAGACAAGCCATGCTCCTTTCATGATGATCATTGCACCTAGGGGAAGGGAAAAAGTGGCTCCACTTTTTAATCATAATGAAGAAAGGCTTTGGGTTATGTTCCTTGAATGTGTCGCCTAGGGAGAAGGGAAAAGTGAGCCTACTTTTAATGAAGAAGGTCTTGGTTTATGACCCTTTAATGTGTCACCATGGGAGGAGGAAGGGAACTTCATGTCTTCTTGCTTCTATTATGGACGACGGCTAGCATTGGAAATGGCCAAGTTTCATCCAACTTTCCTTCCTTATTGGTTGCATGTGGTGGCAACCACTCATCACATGCCACATCACTCATCATAGGTTCATGGACTTGGGTTTTGTTGCACCACTAAAGGGGGTCCACGGTTTTGGGCTTCTTAATGGGTTGGGGTTGCTTTGCATTATGGGCCAAGACTACATTAGATAATGGGTTCGACCCACTTGGCCTTTTGGGGTTAGATTCCCATGGAACTTAGTGAATGGGCCAAGTCTTATTCCTTTGCATGTTGGGTTTGGCCCAAGGAGTGTCTTTGGGTTGGAATCACACTAATTTGGGCTTCCTTTGTTTAAGCTTGAGGTGAGCTTAGTCTAAGGTTACACAATTTTCAAGAGTCATGAGTTTGGGCCATTAAGGCCATTAGTTATTGTGGGTTCAACCCATTAGCTTTGGGTTTTTAGGTTATTTAACCAAACTTAACTTGGACTTATCCACATATGACTATCATTAATTAATTTGGTCCACACAAGACTCATTAATAAATGTGGCTACATAATTTAGGGTTATTACAGTAATAGTGGCGATGGTGGTGGTGACGGCAGTGGCTGCAGCAATGGTGGTGGTGGCGCCGGTGACAGTGGTGATTGTGGCATGGTGATAATGGTGGTGGTGATGGCGTGGAGGTGGCATCATGGATGTGGTGGTGGTGGTAATTGTGGCACACAACGCTTTCCCTCTTTGTGACTCTATTTTTTTAATGTCTGCTATGTTCTCTGTCTTTTTGCTTTCTTTTTCAATTCAAATAAAAAACAAAGGTGGCAAACAAAGCAAATAGGTCATAGGCCCCATAACTATTAAAGGTCACAAACCTAACAAATCTCCCCCTTCGTGACCATGAGGGAGGAAATCATAAACGAACTCTTCACTTGGAGTCCATGTGTGCAAACTCTTTGCACAATTCAAACTTCTCTTGAGTAACAACTTTAATCAACATATTTGAGGCATTCTTGTACGTGTGAATATTCTTAATCTTTAACAACTTATCTTCAACTACATCACATAGCCAGTGGCAGGGGTGGACCCATGTTGGTGCACGTGACCGCACTTCCAGACATAAAATTTGAACAAATTTTTTTTAAAAAAAATTGAGTTTGCAACATCCTACACGCTACCTCTCTCATTTTCTCTCTTTCTGCTGCATGACAATGAATCAAGGGATACATCATCTCAGTCTTAACTACAACCTCAGAGACTTTCCCCTTCTTCTTACCTTCTCTCTCCCACGTTCCTTTCCTTGTTAAACAGGTTAGTTTCATATTCAGTTTTTCAGCTATTTTTTTTGTACATATTCAGTTTTTCAACTTTTTTTACCTGGCACCAAATGTAACAAAACCGATTATATTTCTCTTTTCTTACTTCTATTTATGCTTGCAAAAAGACAATGGGTTGTCACTTAAATGAAAATTGGTGTTGATTGTGAGTATATTCAGAAGGACAAAGCCAAGGGTGCCAATCGGAAAAAGTCGAAAGACAAGTCAACCTTTATTGTCGTCCGCGGACGAGAGGATCAATCAGCTGCATCAAGTGTAAAAGGATTTTCTGAAATTGAAACATGTAATTAATCTTTTCTTGTCGTTAGATTTTGTTAGAATATCTTTTTCTTGTGAATGGCTCTGCTATAGTTATTCTAAATCTCCAAATCCAATGTTTTATTAACTACTTTCACGGTAACTTTTTGTTCGTGTGTACATAGAGCTTCCCCCGAAGTAAATATAAAATTAATTAGGTGATTATAGAATTAATTGCAAAAGACAATGAGATCCCCTTAAATATTTGTTCAGCTTTGATAGGATAAGGAAGTTATAGAATTACTTATGAAGTAAATATAAAATTAATTAGGTGATTATATTTCAAAGGGCAGGGGCTTAGTTTAAATAGTAGGAGGGTAGAAATAGATGGATTTAGATTTGTTAGTTTGGGAAAACAGGACAGGGGCTCAGTTGTTAAAGGGGACACCCTTTGTTGAAGGGGAAACCCTCATTATGAGATACTAAAGAAGGTCCTGAACTTTTGATAGATCATGTTCTTCATAGAATAGTCACAATCCAATTCAACACTCACATTTGAGCTGTGAGCTATCTAATCTGATTTTTATTTTATTTTTGGATTTTTGAGGGGGGCTGAATTTTATTTAAATTCAAATTTTCATTTTGTAGAAGGAATTACTAAATTAGTAGATTGGTAATCCAATTATCTAATTTCCTTAAGAGCAATACTTGGTCGCTTGTGCATATGAAGGGACTATAAGGTTATTTATCTTGTCGTATGGAAGATTATACTATGAATCGTGATCCAAGCCTTATAAGATTTTGCTTATGTTGTGTGATAATTTGCTTATGTTTAGTAATAACCATTCAATGTAGGGTAACTTGTTCTTTTATAAGAAGAGGAGTGAATAATTTTTAAGATGAGATGTTTAGTAAAAACCATTCAATGTAGAAAATAATTTTTATTTAGCAGAAGCTAATCCTTTTGTAGGAGAAAGTACTCCTGCTTCTTGAAGATGAGATTTTTACTTAAGTTGAAATATTTTTGTGGCACCATCATTATATCTTATCCACTAACTAATTTCCAGACATTCAAAAAAATCGCGAATTCCACGGAATATTGCTTTAGGTGTTATTAGTGTGTCTACAAAAGATCTGTGAGATGTAAACTTTATTCGGGAAGCAAGCCTGTGATCTAAGATTCATTTTCTAGCATTATTCGACAAGTTTCAATGAAATATAACTTTCTATATTTATTTATTTGGTGGGAAGGTTCCTGCATTGATAAGTCAACTCCTCCACGTGAGAGTTATAACAAAAAAAAGTTCGGGGGGTGCGGACATGAATTACTTTTTCTAGGTCCGCCACTGGCCAGTGATATCTCACATCAATGTGCTTTGAGTAGAATGATAAGTTGAATTCTTACTTAAGTCAATAGCACTTTGACTCACGATAGATTACATATTCATCCTGTTTGAAACCCAAGTCCTGGTGAAATCTTTTAGACCATTGCAACTCTTTTCCAGCTTCTATAGCGGCAATGTACTCAGCTTCAATTGTAAATAATGCAACACATTTATGTAGTTTAGATTGCCAAGACACAACTCCACCTGCAAAAGTAAACAAGTACTCGGAAGTAGACTTTCTACAATCAAGGTCACCCGTCATATCAAAATCTATGTACCCTTCCATGATTGGATTTGATCCTCCAAAACATAAGCACTGCTTGGAGCTTTCTCTCAAGTATCTGAAGATCCACTTTACTACTTTCCAATGATCTCTACCTAGATTATCAAGAAACCTGCTCACCATACTGATTGCTTGTGCTATATCTAATCTTATGTAAACTATAAAATATATAAGACTACCAATTGCAGATGAGTATGGAATAGCTGACATGTCTTATTTTCTCCCTTTGTAGATGAGTATGACTTCTTACTTAGTTTAAAGTGACTGGCAAAAGGTGTGCTAACTGGTTTAGCACTCTTCATGTTGAGACTTTTAAGTGCTTGCTCAATATATTTTTCCTGTGATAACCATAGCTTCCTAGCTTTTCTATCACGAACAATTTCCACGCCCAAGATCTGCCTAGCTAGCCTTAAGTCCTTTATATCAAAGACCTTGAATAACTGCTCTTTCAATTTTTTGATCATACTGGCATCTTGTCCAACAATCAACATATCATAGATAGAAAGCAAAAGAATAATGAATTTAACACCAGGGAACTTGCTGAAATATACATAAGAATCTGCATGAGTTATTTTATATCCAAGCTCCTCCATAAGTGTATCAAACATCTTGTACCATTGTCACGGTGCTTGGTTTATGCCATAAAGGCTTTTCTTCAACCTACAGACCATGAGTTCTTTTCCTTTGACTTCAAAACCTTCAAGTTGCATCAAATAGATTTCTTCATCTAAATCACCATGAAAAAAATGCAATCTTCACATCAAATTACTCAACCTTAAGATCCAAACTAGTTGCCAAGCCTAGAAATGCTCAAATGGATGTCATCTTAACAACTGGAAAGAAAATCTCATCAAAGTTAATACCTATCTTCTCTTTCACCACCAACTGATCCTTGTGTGTTCACTTGCTTGCCATTAGCATCCTTTTTAGTCTTGTATACCCATTTATTCTTCAATGTTTTCCTACCCTTGGGAAGTTTTACAAGTCATAAGTGTGATTCTTACGCGGAGAATTCATTTCCTCCTGGATAACTTGCATTTAGCAATCTTTGCCACTATTTTCAATTGGTTCCAGAAAACATTGAGGGTCCCTCACATCAGTAAGGAGGATATACTCAAAAGTGGGATATCTCTTTGATGGCTGACGCTTTCTCATGGATCGTCTGACCTGTGGTTCTATAACATCTCCCAGTGGAGGTTTCTCCCTCTGCTCAGTAATCTTATCATCAACATTATCCACTGCCTCTGGCTATCATGATCAACACGATCTTCATGAATCTCTTATCCTCCAACGGCACCTTTTGAAGAAGGAATGGATGTAGGATCAAACACAATTTCTATCCCCTTAGTAGACTCTACTGTCTTCTCTAAGTGTGTAATATTCTCAGTCTCATGAAATATTATATCCTGCTTCTGACAATCTTCTTCTTTTCAAGATCCCATAATTTGTAGCTAAACTCTTCATTACCAAAACTCAGGAATATACAAGGAATAGCCTTGTAATCAAGTTTTGACTGTTACTCCTTTGAAACATGTGCAAGAGTCGTGCAACTAAACACCTTCAAATGATGTAGAAAGCATCTTTCCCTTTCCATACCTTTTCTGGGATATCCGAGTTCAACAGAGCTGATGGAGATCTATTCATCAAATAACAGGCAATGTTAGTTGCTTTTCCTCAAAAGGACTTTGGCAATGTAGCCATCTTCAACATGCATATGATTTTCTCAACAACTATGTGATTGTACCTCTATACTACCTTATTATGCTGAGGGGTTCCAAGAACCTTCTTCTCATCTCCAATGCCATACTTAGAGCAATAACTTTCAAACTCCCTCAAAATATTAGTGCGAAGACATTTTAGGAGCTTTCATGTTTTTCTTTCTACCATGATATGGAACTGTTGAAAATACTGGAACACCTTATCCTTATATTTCATAGGAAACAACCATATCTTTCATGAAGTATCATGAATAAAAGTAACAAAATATCTATTACCTCCCCCCAATGATGAAACATCAAATGGACCGTAAACATCAGAATATACTAAGTCTAATATATTAGATTTTCGATCATGATGCTTTTGGAATGAAACTCTAATGCTTTTAGAAACTTCTTTTCCAGCACCTTCAAACCTTTGTCACTCATGTGACCCAATCTCCTATGCCACATATCAAGTGAAGAGTCATCCTCTGCTAGATTCAATCCGCTTTAAAATATCTTCATTTTAGTCTTGTATAAATTGCAATAAGCATATCCTTTCACAACCACCAAAGACCCTTGGTGAGCTTCCGTTTTCCACTGCCAAAAGTGCTTTCAAATCCTTTTCTATCCAAAGCAATCCCAGATATCAAATTAAGGCGTAACTAAAGAACATGTCGTACATCCTCTAGTGTCAATGTATAACCTATTTTTGTTGTTGTTATGCAAACATCATCAATTCCCACATTGTTGCAGAAGCTAGTATTACTCATCTTCACAATACCAAAGTCTTTTGCCTTGTAACTATTGAATGACTCCTTAGTGGGAGTAGAATGATAAGATGCTCCTGTATCAATCACCCTATAAACCTGGTTATCTGACACATGCAAACAATGGTCTTCGCCAAAAGGAAGAAACAATAGTGCCTCATCAGAAGCTACAACACCGGTGTTCTTATCATTATCTTTCCTCTGGCTACGACCTTCATCTTGCTTTCTCTCCCAAATTCAAAAATTCCTCTTCATATGCCCTTCTATGCCACAATGGTAACACTTTACTCTTTATGTAGATTTTGATCTGTTTTGTGACTTCCACGACTCTTGCCTTGGTAATGACCTTTATTAAATTTTTCTTTGTTCCCCTCTGTTCTCTATGACAAGTGCTTGTGCATCATTTGAACCTGTGGACTTTCTTTTGGTCTCTTCATTCAACAGTGCACTGGTAACCATAGTTATTGACATTTTACCCTTTGGAGCATAATTACTAACAGATACCGCAAAGGTCTCCCTAGAATCTGGTGAAGAGCTCATCCAATAAAGCTTGCAGTTCATCCTCATGTGTTAATAAGTTGCAAGTTTAATAATAGTGATATCACGTATGTACTTCATGTTTACAAGTTTTTTCATCAAGAATGCTTTGTTCGTTCCCAACTATTTTCCTCTCATACAAAGTAGCCAACTTTTCCAAAAGTTCTTACGCTGATGTCTCATTTGCAACATGAAAAAAACATTGATATTCAACCACTGCCTAATTGTGTCAACTATTTTTCTGTTCAATTTATTCCACTCCATATCTGACATTCGAGCTGGCCGCTTAGCTTTACCCTCAACAGGTTCATACAAGTGTTTACAAAATAAATAACCCTCCATCATAGGCTTCCAAATCAACCAATTTGATCCATGGAGTTTAAGCATAAAACTTGAGCTGCCTTCCGTTTCAATTTACATTTCAAACACCCAATTATAAAACAAAGCTCTTGATACCACTTTGTTGGGGGCCAAACACAGTAACCAATTGTAAATTGAAGTAAACTTATAACACATAAAAATAACAACAACAATAACAACAGTAATGGCAACAACACAATAATTTGGCACAAAAGAATTTCTACGTGAAAAACCCAATGTAGGAAGAAAAACCACGGGATCTTTATCGGTGTCCACCCAAACTTCCACTATCACCAATCAATAATAATGGGTACATATAAAATATGTCATCTCTCTCTATGACAATAGACGAATCCAACAACATCATCAAATAGATGGAAGTCAAGAGATAAAGCAAGGAGAAAAGTCACTAAGGAATCTTCAAAGGGGAGAACTAGATCTGTAGCTCTAAAGACCTCAAAGCCGCAAAATGACAGGTGGATATGAAGTACTAGACACCACGAACACTCCCGTGAAATCTGAGCTCGTTCTAACGAAGTCTCACCGTCGAAAAAACCTCATCTCCTTTTCTTTTTGTCTCCCCTGCGCAACGCTCTCGCCCACGCAACGCTCTCGCTTTCTTTGACTCTCCATTTTTTTCCTGTCCACTGCATTCTCTTTCTTTTTGCTTTCTTTTTTGAATTCAAGCAAAAGATAAAGGTGGCAAACAAAGCAAATGGGCCATGGGCCCTACCACTAATAAAGGTCACAGACTTAATAATACGCTGATATTCTCAGTTTTTAACATGAGCTAAATTTGTTTGGATTGGAAAATTAACCAAAGTATCCATTGGAGTTTTTGTAATTGAAATGCTTAATATGTTAATGTTAAAATGTTTAGTTAGCACCAACAAAGCCCAACACAATTGGTAGATAGCTGAGTTCCTTAAACATGCTGATAGGGATTCGATCTCTGACCGTGTGTATGAAAAAAACTTTGTTGAGAGATGTTTATCAACTTAATATGATCTTTTGTCTTGAAAGGATTAGACTTCGGCTGTCGGCTGTTGGATACATTGGGACACCAAAAAAATGTTTAGTTAGGTGAAGTTGATATTAAATCTAAAGTTTGTTTAGTCTCTGGCCAAGTGTAAATAGATATTGAAGTTTTGCTTGTTGAGAAACAAGAAGGCTGGACTACGCTTTAATTATATGAAGTTGAGTGGAATATAATTGAGTTTGCAAAGCTCACAAATGAGATTACCTTCATATGATTTATTGAATTTGAACTTTATTTGCATTGGATCATAATAACATGCATATACATGTTTGTGAGTAATAAGTTTGAATGATGAGTCTGGTGTCAAGAAACATGAATTCACCTTTTGTTCTAGTCAACTAAACACAAATTGGATAAATAACTTTTATCTGAAAGCATTTTTTTTTTGGTATCCTATGTGAAAGCATCTTTATACTACAGTGCAAAAATGGATCCCAGGCTGTAATTTTAATTAAGGTTATTCTAAGTTTCTTTTGAACTGTTTAGCTATTTAAAATATTGCTTGAGTTTCATTTTGTTTCACTTTTTTTTTTTTTCCTAATCTGCAATTTCTGTCCAAATTTCAAGATTTTACAAACTTTTCGCTTTAACTTCCATTTAAATGCTTAGCTTTATTTTTCTTTTTAGAGCAATTGCAAAATTCTCACAAACAACTAAAGATCCTTGAGAGAATGATATTACAATAGTAATAGTGAATAAGTCATCAGTGGTCACATTAAAATGAAACACGAGATGATTTATTCGCAACCCAATTATTATTTTATTAAACATGTTATTTATAAATAATTGGGTTCATTTTTTCTGCAATTACTGCAGATAAGTTATTTGCAGTAAGCCCAATACGACGTCGTTTTGGGGCGGAAATCATAGTATTTTTGTAATTTTAATTTATTTCATGGTTATAATAGTTTTTATATTTATAATTTTTTAAGATTTCAATACCAAAACGACGTCGTTTTGGGAATAAATGCAGATAAATTATATATTGAATATTTTGACTTTGATAAAAGATTAAGAAATTTAATGTCCCATCTTAGTCGTTGAAGTTCGTATAATTAACAATTACAGTTTATCTAAAATTAATAAAAATTAACTCAATAAATTACAAATATCATATATACAAAAATTCACGATTGGGATGATAAGTAAAATTTCTTAATCATAAGTTAAAGTCAACTAATCTTTTCTCATATAAATGAAATTTAATTTATATATACATTATAATTTAAAATGAGTTATTAGTATAGCGAAGATCATAATTATTATGTTTAAAAATCATATTTATTAAATGCCGTGATGATAAATGATTTCGATAATAATAAAGAAAACCTTGGTCAATATTAAACTTATATAACGATTAGAAAATGATGTTTTTATAATGTATTATTGATTCTTTTGAATAAAGTTTCGTATTTTGAGGGAGAAACTGAAAACTGTTGAACGTTGGCACATTTGTAATTTGTTGTTCTTTTTTTTTTTTTGTGTTTTCCCTCAAAATCAGGGCTAATTCGTCGTGGAACGCTGGCGCCCATTGTACAATATTTTCCCAATGCAACGCAGTGGTCACGTGCGGTCTGAGGTATTTTCCCATCGTGTTTTTCCCTCTTTTCTCTGCGACAAAACAAAACCCATTTCACAAAGGACAGCGTGACAGAGACCTTCCTCAGCCATTACTCTATTAACTCAAATCTGAATAAAAGTTTCTCTCAACTTTTGCTAAATGGGTTCGTACACACACACTCTCTTACACTTGCAGCCTTTCTATCAGCCGTCTTTTCTATTTTTAATTAATACACTTTTATTATTATTATTATTATTAGGGAAAAATATCTTTATTTTTAAATGAGATGGTCATTTCACTCTCATGAATAAGTGAGATCACATTTTTTTGTCCATTCTTTCTTTCGAAAATATATGTCGTACTACTATTGTACCATTCACTCAGATCTATCCAATAAAAAATGAAAGATGACTGTTATGATTGTATGAAAGGAAATAAAAATAATTTTTATCAAAATATCATTTGTTGAATGATAAATGTACCTATTATAAATGTTACAAAAGATGATCTTCTCTTCCTTTCATGATTTATCCTTTTCTCTCATTTAAACTAATACAATTTTATATTATTTAGATGAGACACATTTGTTCCCTTATTTGCAAAAATGTGCTCTCATCGTGGTTATGTTGAATGAAACATTAATGTCTGAGAGTCAACTGTGAAGAAACTAACTATTATTATTATTTTTAGTCATTATCCTAAGGTGCTGTCATAACCGTTAATTTATTCTACCTGAACGGTGAAACCGTGAAAGGTTATCTTTATCATATGTGATGAACTTATGTATAACACTTAGATTTAGTACATCTCATAAATGTGAGCATTACACATCAGATAGAGAAAAAAAATTTGGCAAAGAAGAGAGAGTTTTGGCTGACATATAATACTCTTATTAGTGAGATGTACTGAATTTTTGGTGCTACACTAACACCAACATAAGAGCATAAAATAGTTTTTCACCAGTCTCGCCCCTGACTGTAATAATAACTCTCTTTCTAGCTTTATTTTTTACCCTCTTAACTCACTTTTTTCCGTTGAAGTTGAAACCTTTATTACAATAAAAAAGGAAAAATTTTAATTTATCAAAAAAAAAAACTATTCTTATGTAATATAAGTGTAGTTTATCTCAAACAGATCCACCTAAAATCATGATATTTTTGTCTTCTTTTTTCATTTTTTTAAATGATGGACCCCACCACATATATGACTATCAGGGGTGTTAAACGAATCAGGGGTCTTTGCCTCGCCTCGTAAAGGCCTGAGCTTACATGTCTAAATTGGTTGTTAGAACCAGGCTTGCACTTATATAAATGCTCATTTAATAATAAAAAAACATCGGGCTTCAATTCAAAAGCTTGGCTTTAAAACCTCCCAGGCTAGCTTTGTATACTGACTTTTATTTTTATTTTATATTTTTATACTATTCATAATAGCTATCTCTCTCGTTAACCTATTTCACTCCATTTTATTGGTTAAACATACTTTGTGAATGATTTTGTTCTATATTATGCTTTTTGGATATACATTGAATTAGTGAATCTTTGTGAAATTATTAGTGTTGTGGATCATATATTTTGTTTGAATAAATTTTTATTATTTTATTTTTTTAAAATAGGCTAACAGGCTTAATAATGCTTTTATTTTTTTGTAAATGAGTCAAGCCACATGCCTGACTATGTCATGCTTACACATTTAAACACAAACTCAGCCTTTTGAGACCAAAGCTCAACTAGTCTCCATTAACACCCTTAATGACTATAACATAGAGATCTTTTCTCACCCAACATCAGATTACATTAACCCATAAAAAAAAAAAGCGGTAATAAACTCTCGTGCAATAGGAGATATCATTTCCTACAAGAAACAAAACGGGTTCTACACAAAAAAGTGAAAAAAAAAAAAAAAAAAAATTAGTGGCTCAAATTTCAACGGAATATACACGAGGCAATGATTTCCCCCTGAAAAACGAAAAAAAAAAAAAATTGCCAATAAAAAAACCAGTCCTTGCGACGTTGAAATTATTTCCTCTACAAAACGCCCCTCTCTTTAGAGATTATTTATTGTAGTACGGACACCATTTTTTTGGTGGTCGGATTATTGGGTAGTCCCGTAGCTGAGAAAATATTTCCCTCTCTTTATTTAGTTTTTGTTCTTTTCTCTGTTTTTTTATTTTTTTTCTTTTATGGGTGGTCTGAATTATCCCTCGTCAGAGAGGCTATTTACTGCCTCTGCCACAGTGATTTCATGTGGCATTGCCTCCTCTCTCTCTCTCTCATTACTATTACAGTTACTTGACCCCTCCTTTGTTACTTCTGCATCAACAATGACTACTGGTATTACTGCCTGTTAGTACTCTCATTTATTTCTCACTCTATTATTTCTTCTTCTGGCTTCTGTCTTTGTGAGTTTTCATTTGCTTAGTTCCTTTGAGACTAGTCATGCCCACTCCCACAAGGGACCCTTCCCTGACACTGCATTCTCCAAACACACCACCGGTGTTCCCAGATTTGTATGTCAAACGCCGTGAAATGGCCAGAGTTCACATGCTTGAAAGAGAGATCAGTTTTCTTGAGGTGGGTTTCTTCTTCTTATATCTTCTCTCATTAATTTCTTGTTTAAAATCTTGATACTTTTCACTTTCCATTAATTATTATATTCTAGTGTAAACTCAATTCAAACTGAAACTTTATTATTAGTCATAACTTTCTATATGGAGGGAGTGTTAGATGTTAAGACTATATATCAATGTTTGCCAATTCTTCTTCACTGTGATTATGATCAAGACTTGACTTTTGAGTATGAAACAGAGTGATGACTTTAGTTTTCATTGTTGAAATTGGATTTTAACTTATGATTGTGTGAATCCAAAGTATTCTTCAACTTATAATTGATTTTTCTTCCTGTGATCTTCTGGGTTCTCAGGATTGTTAGAGTTACATCAATATTCAATAATTTAAACAATTACTCTAGCAGTGCAAGGAGGTGGCCAACCACTAGCATTTATTATGCCTGGATAGTAAAATGATAAAACGTTACGGAATCTTTGAATTGTGCTCCTTGGATGCTGACTAAGGGACTCACTGTCCTGTTAGAAAAATTATAAAGACTAGCCAGTTTGTCATAGCTGGTTTTCTGCTTTTAATTGCTAAGGTTTTAAATATTACATTATTTTAAACTAACTATCCTATATATTTATGGGATTTATATATCAACATAGACAAAATAACGGGGTCCACTATATAAAAAAAATAATATACCCCACTAATTTGTCTATGTTCCATGAGATAATTATCTCATGCAACATGAGATAATTATTTCTCTCTATTTATTTGTTTTTTACATTTTTTCCTCCCTAAAATTAAGAAGAGAGAAAAAAATAGTTTTGTGCAGAAGAGAATATTAAAAATAAAAAATATATATATCAAAACACAATTATTTTATTTAAAATAATATAAAATTGGCATAAAAAAAGGAAAAATGTTTATCCTTTTAAATGACACAACTTATATCCTTTCACTTTCACAAAGAGGTGAGACCCACACCTTTAATTTTTTGTCAAATGTCTCTTCTCATTTATCTATCTCTTTCTCTCTCTTAAAATTACACAATTTTACCTCCTTTAAAATGACATACACTTTATCAAACAAAAAAATGATACAAAATTGTATATTTTAGAATGAAAAATGCTTTCTCGTATTACATAGTTATGGAATGGCATAAAATTTAGTAAGTTATATTAGAAAATTAAGTAAATCATGAAGAATGCGTTACATGGCAGCGTGGTGCTACTGTCAAATTTGTCATTTTGCATTAACTTCGTCCATACACACATTTCAACCGAGTTAAATACCCTCTACTTCTGGCCTCTGCTTCTTTTTTCGTTTTTTTGTTAATATTTCTGGCCTCTTGTGGTGTTAAATAAAATTTACTGAAAACTTTGTATCTAACAGGAAGAGTTAAAATCTTCTGAAGGCCTTCAACCAGCTTCAAGATGCTGCAAAGAGTATGTCTATTTATGGAATTGCTTTTATACCATTTAGATTATGAAACTAGAGAAATTCCGCAAAATATTTTAATTATAGCTAGCTAGCTAAATTCACTTTGTTGATTGAATGCAACATTAATATTACAGGATTGCTGATTTTGTGATGGCAAACTCAGATCCTGTATTACCTACGTAAGAAATGTTCATGTCAAACTTCCTTTGTTAATTTAACAGAGAACGTGATTCTTATGCCTTTCTCTTTCAAGCAGGAGCAAAAAGAACCGCCGGTCATGTAGCTTCTGCAAGTGGCTGTGGTACCATTTTTTTTTTTTTTTTTTGAAATAAATGTTACATGATTTATATATCCCAACCATTTGTTGAGTGTTGATTTAACAATTGTCATGGTTTAACTATGGGAAGTTCTAATGAATGTGCAGCATGTACCTATAATTCATATATTAAAATTTGGTTGCCACGTATATATATATAAACATTTATTATTCTTATCTTACATAAGTTTTATATCCTACACACACAAATTCAAGATGATAATAAAATGATACAAATAAGTATGGCATAAATAATTATATGAGAAAAATATTACCCTTTATATAATAAAATGTGATTCTCAATAAAAAGTAGGTGGAGATTTTCTGTTATTATATGTAACATGTCAGCACGAAAATTTGTAGTAATTATAATTCTGTTGAATGAGAATTATAAAACCCATATCTCAAAAAAAATATATATATATATATATATAAAACCCATGATACTATGGCATAAATAATTACTTGTGATTCTCAATAAAAAGTAGGTAGAATTTTCTGATGTAATTTTAGTAATCTGTTGTTTCCCATCCTTGAGATTTTTTAATATCTGTGTCATGCTTTTACAAACAGTTAGAGAATGAGGACTCGTTCTCTGGTTTAGCTTTGATGAGTGACACACTGAACTATGCCTAACTTTAAAGATTATGGCATGTTTTCAAGTCCCTCTGATATTTTGCCTCATACAAGCATATGATACTGAATCTAACATACATTGGAAGAGCAACTTCTAACTAACATAATAAGCCTTAGGATTTTATAAGAGTTATGTTATAGGAAAAGTGATTGTGTTATGTTATAGAGATTCGTTTTGTGTGCCATAGCTTTTTTTTTTCTTTTCAAAACATGCGGGCCCCACAAAATGTTGTGTGTGTAGAGAATTTTTTGTGATCATATTAAATGATAGAATACAAACCCTAAGTCTTATCCCATAACTATATTGGAATAAAGCAAGTGACTTTTGTGTGCAGTGGAATGCCCTGCTTTAACTTGTCATGGATCTTCTGTTGGTGCTGTGATGGGTGCTCTGAACATCTAAAATTGCCAAGCTGCTGTTGCCACTGCAAGCCATGCAATTGCATTAGTAGTTGTCTTCCATCTATCAATTGCTCATTACCCAAGTGGGGTTGTTGTTGCTCGGGTCAAAAATCACATTGCTGTAAAGATAAATGTGGTTGCAAAAATTGTTGTATTGTCCCAAGTTGTAATTTTGGGTGGCCTTTTCCCTCTTGCTGCTTTTGCAAATGCTCTTGCTCTTGTTCTTGCCCAAGCTGTCCAAAAATTCGCCCATGTTGCTGCTGTACAAAGTCCTGTTGGAAACCTTGCTGTTCATGTTGCTAGTAAAAAATATAAATAGTATAAAGCTATTGTCTTCAAAAATTGCATTTATAATAGCAAGAGTATAAATTTGGAAAAATATAAAGGTTTATGTGTGTTCTGTTAAAATTTTCACCAAGTGGATACAAGAAGCAAATGTAATATGTCCACTAAAAATTGTGGGTCAGATAAGTTTTGATGATTCCTCAGCTGTCACAATCTCCAGTATTACATGTGAAATGCAAGACTCGTGTGGGAGATTCCCATTCCAAACATTTTTTAGAGTAGAGGGTAGTAATGAATATACCTTAATTGTTATAGTCGATTCGTATCTGGTAAATATTTTGCAACGGAACTTAAAGAAACTAGTGTTAACTCTTGGTATGCATAAAACTTTTTCTACTCTTATTATTAAATTAATTACTGTTGTTGATTCCTGTCAATCTAATAAATATAATTTTTAGAATTAATAATTAATAAGTGTGACAAAAAAATTATAACTATCACAGAAATCAACGATAATTAGTTTAACAGTAAGAGTAGTAAAAGTTTTCACTAGTGAGTATAATTAAGGGTGTGCACGGGTCAAGTTAAATTGATTTTTTTAAAAAACCGAACCTAATTGGTTTAAACAGTTCGGTTTAAAATCGGTTCGGGTCGATTCTATTCTGAAAAAAAAATTAAAAAAATAAAGTAATAAAAATCAATTCGGTTCGGTTCGAAAGCGGTTCGGTTCGGTTCGAAAGCGGTTCGGTTCGGTTCGGTTCAAAAAAGTTTTGATTCTTAAACTGGTTCTAAAAATCGATGCAGTTCATGAACTGATTTTTAAAAATCGGTTATTTTAAATACAGTTTAATTCGGTTCACGATTTAGTTCAATATTTTGATTAGTTTGCACATCCCTAAGCATAACAGGTCCTTGATTTATTTTAGTTTAAAGTGGTGTAATTTAATTTTGTTGTTGGGTTGTATCGTAACTAATAGCTATAGCATTTACCCAAGTATTTTTTGTTGGAATAGTAAGCCCTTCATCTAACACTAGTAAAATTTTAATTGGAGTAATTATCTTTATTAATTTCGATTGATGATAAAAACTCTATAATTAACTCTTAAATTATGAAAAGAAAACTTGCTTATTAAAGTTTTAAAAAGAATTCCAAATGGAAATATATTTTAAAATTTTGAGAAGAAAAAGATATTTACACATGACTTTAGCAAACAAAGTAAGTGGTGGTTAGGGTGATAAAACAACTAGGGAGTCTTTGACCTGACTTGTGAAAGCTTGAGTTTACATGTTTAAAATTGGTTATTGGAACCAAGTTAGGGCTTGTATAAAAATTCGTTTAATAAAAAGCCTCAAGCTTCAATTCAAAAGTCCGGCTGTAGAGTCTCTCAGGCTGGCCTAATATACTAACTTTTATTTTTATTTTATATTTGTTATATTACTCATGATACCTCACTCTCTATCCTCAAATCATTTCACCCCATTTTATTGGTTAAACAAACTTTTTAAATGATTTTATTTTATATACATTGAGTTTATGAATTTTTGTGGAATTGTTAGTGTTGTTGATCGTATGTCTGTTTTGATAAATTTTTGTTGTCTTATCTTTTTTTTTTTTGATAAACATTGTTTTATCTTTTTAAACAGGCTAATAGGCTAAACTAGACTTTTATTTTTTATAAATAAGTTAGGCCATATGTCGATAATTATATTCATAACAGATAACAACAGGTTAGGCCAGACTGACACATTTGAATACATCTCAACTTTTAAGACTAAATGGGGCCTGTTAACACCCCTAGTGGTGGTTATAATAACTGGCTAATCACTCTTTTACTTATTTGGTTAGGGTTCATTTTTTCTGCAGTTACTGCAGATAAGTTATCTACAGTACGCCCAATACGACGTCGTTTTAGGGCGGAAATCATGATGTTTTGTAATTTTAATTTATTTCAGGATTATAATAGTCTTTATATTTATAATTTTTTAAAGTTTCAATACCAAGACGACGTCGTTTTGGAGTAAATGCAGATAACTTATCTGCATTAACTGCACAAACATTTTTCCCATTTGGTTATTATTAGATTAATTTAAAACCAAAGATTGAAAAAAGAAAAAAAAATTAACTATCATTAATTTTAAATTAGTTTAAAAATAATCAAACATATAATAAGAGCAATAAATTTAAAAGAACAATAAATATAATTTTATTTATTTATTTATTTATTTGGTACAACCCGGAGGTATCCCCTTCAGTCACATGACCCTGTAGGCTAGTTCCCCATTAGAACAACAGGTGCATTGAGCTTCGCTACCGGAAAAATGATCAGACTAATCCCCAATCGAGAAGGACCCTCAAAGATTTTCCAAGAATTTGCTTGAGGCAGAGTTTGAATCTCTGACTCAAGCAAACCCTTGGAAACTCAGTTGCCAACTGAGCTTGGTTAATAAATATAATTTTTCTCAATAAAAAGTATCGCAAAAGATAAATTAATGGCCCAAAATTTCTTGGGCTCTTTGTCTCATTCATTGATTTGAAGTGAGGGAGAATTTTTTTTTTCTTTCTCATTTTAGTCCCTGCAATAATGTGATTGGTGAAAATCGAATAGCAGCGAAATATGTGATTGCCATGAACAACCTTTTCTGCATAGCTGACACACCACATGAAATGTCTTTTCCCTTCATCAAATATATTTCCTCAGGGGCCGAGGAATCTGTTGGATGTGGAAATAGACACTTCGATATAATTAGGCATTTGAATTTCAAAGGTACTGTTACCTCTGAAAGGACACAAGCTGTACTATGGTAGAAGAACTAGATAACACCTATCCTCTCCGAATAAATAGCAGTCATGTGCATCCAATAGACTGAAAAAGTAAACAATTGGACACCCTGTAGAGCACCAAAATATCCGAGGAGTGTTTCCATATTTTTGAACTTGATCATCTGAGTTAAGAGGTGACTTGGGCCATTAAAAAATTAGAGTTACAAATTATAAATTTATGGGAATCATACTCTTATGTAGCATGAGATTGATCTCTCATATTACTCTCACTTCGAAAAATGTGTCTATCTTTTAATTTTTTTTTTTTTCTAAAAATTGATGGGGTCACTTAATTTATCTCCTAACATGAGAGAACTTCTCTCATACTACATGAGAAAAATAATCCCCTAAATTTATAGGTGTTAATTTATTTATATTTAATTAAGATGAAACTGAAATTTGTTTTTTTCAATCTCTGATTCGGGGCGGGTTCAAGATTAGGACTTTTAAACCTCTCCCAAAGGTGATACCGGAGAGATTCGACGAAAATGAAATTAACCACCGAGACACACACACAACTCACATTTATTAATTCTAATTCATTGAAGATTAGAGTTAACTTGAACCAAACTACACATACGCTTACATTATTAATAACTGATTTTACTTACATCCATCGATTGTAATTCATCGAAAATTAAAGTTAACTTGAATTTTTAGATACAAGTCTTGTATCTATGTATATATATTTAAGAAAGTTATTCAAGTGCAAATTTGGATAGTTGAAGTTGAAGTGCAATAAAGTAGTCAGGTACAATTGTTGAATGAGTTTGGAGGATCAAGTTTGTGGAATCAAATGAGTCCTTTTCTTAAGGGGATATACTTGTTGTAGCTAACCCGTTTATGTACCATCAACACGTCCTTGTTTTGTAACATTACTTTTACTGGGTACACATTACTAAACAAAAGAAAAAAGAGCATCCCCTCATTCCCTCTTTTCAATCTCAACTTGTTTTTTTTTTTTTTTTTTAGAATTCCCCACCAAAAAGAAAAAGAAAAAGAAAAAAACACAACCTTCTAAATGTCCATCCAACTAATAATGTTATGCTGTTGATGCTCCTTTCTTTTCGTCACTCTAGGCAAAGGCTTGTTTGGGCTTGAAATAGTGCTTACAACTAAACCCACAAACTCACAACTCTGTCCAAGCAAAAGCAACTGGGCTCCTAACTTGGTGCTGTGCATTCCTCCACATAATGCTACCAAATCCAGACCTAACCGAATCATCAGCAGCACCTTTCTTTGACACAAAGGTCGCAGTGTACCTTCGTTTTTCCCCTACTTTTCCAAACACAAGCCTGGTGGGATTCACCGTTATCCCCACCGTTGATGGCCCGTCAACGACCACATCATAGACAGATCCAGCATCACCAACGTTTGTCAAGGTGCGCGTGTATCTCACAACCCTTTTGCCTCCAAACAAGACCGAGAATGATGGGTAATTCAATTGGCCAGGATCAGAATATTTCATGGTACAATTGACACCAGGTTGCTTAACAATAAGTTGTATGTGCTCAGGTGTGTAGTCCAAGGAACACAAGAACGTAATGTAATCAGTGGCTGAAGCATCATAGACAAGGCCCGGAGAGAATGCTTTCTGTGGGTTAACATGGCCCGCACCGTGAGCCCATGGAGTTGAAAAGGCTTCTCCTGATGCATCACGGAGTGGTGACTTGGTGTTGTCATGGGTATATGCTGTTGTCATGAGTGCAGATTTTATTGCACTTGGGCTCCAATCTGGATGAGCTGCTTTCAGCAATGCACCCAACCCACTTATGTGTGGACAAGACATTGACGTACCTACATACAAAAAACATCCAATAATACTAAAAACATTACTCATTACAATTTACAAACAAACAAGTAACTAAACATCGATATTTCAAAAAAACCCGATGTTTTATGTCCGATACTCCCCGACACGCATTATAGAAATTCAAAAAGAGGTTCAAAGATTGTGTTGCGTTGAGTTTTTAATTCTAACTATTAGATTTGTTGGATTACAATTATCATTTTATTAAGTTTAATATAAATATTTGCGATATCTTAAGTTTTTTTTGCAAAATTGATGAATATTATAAGTTTAATTTTATTTTTTTGTTAAATTATTGAAGATTAAATATAATATATATTATATAAATTAAAAATATTATTTAATATCAAAATGTCTCATAACGTGTCGAAATCTAACATCATACGAGTGTGTGTGAGAGAGTGAGAGAGAGAATACCTGACATAATGTTGAACTGTGTTTTACGAGTGTCCTGAGATAACCCAGAAGGCCCAATAGATTCTGACCATCCGGCTAAGATGTTAACACCGGGCCCAATAACATCCGGTTTAAGTATCTGCCTAGTCACCGTATTGGGCCCTCTCGAACTGAACGCAGCCACCACAGGGGATGGTCTAACGTTCAAAACGGTCCCACCGAAACTCAGCATTGCCGTTGGATTACGATCTGAACCAGCATACTCCCTGATCTGATCACCCACGATTCTCCCAACCGCTACAGCCGGTAGCAAGTGACTATCCGCCACCAACTCCTCGCCGCTCGCCGCCGTGTTCGCCAGTATCATCCCAACTCCACCGGCATCCAACACGACCTTACCTTTCTCCACGCGCGCATTAAGCCCCCTGTCGCAAATAACTACCTTCCCACGAACCACGGCCGGGTCAAGCGAACCGGGAATACAAATGCTAGCCGATTGGTTCGAGTTCGGGTTCGAGGTAGACCCTTTGTTATAAACCAAACCCACCGGTTCACTCCCCATTCCCTTCCCACTGTAAAGCGAAACCCCAGCGAACCGTTTCTTGTTTCCTAACAATGCGAAAGCCGGGAAATCCCGGTCCAGGGTCCCAGCCCCAACGGTCATAATCCACGGCGCTACATTAGCAAGTGAGGCCTTACTAGGCCCGCCATTCCCGGCGGAGCATGAAACAAAGATCCCTCGCTCCACCGCCGCAAATGCTCCGATCGCGATGGTGTCGCGGAAGTAAGGGGCGGAGCCGCCGCCGAGGGAGAGGGATAACACGTCGACGCCGTCCTGGATCGCGCGGTCCATTCCGGCGAGAATGTCGGAGGCGAAGCAACCGTCGGTCCAGCAAACCTTGTAACCAGCGACACGCGCCTGCGGCGCCATGCCTCTGGCGGTTCCACTGGCGTAGCCGAGGAGGTTAGCGTTTGCCACGTGGGACCCAGCGGCGGTGCTCGCGGTGTGGGTCCCGTGACCGTCCCTATCGCGAGGTGACATAGGCTCTTTCTCGGCGCCGCTCCCCGCCGCCATGTGGAACCCCCTGGAGAAGCTTCGTGCGCCGATGAGCTTTTTGTTGCAGAGAGAAGGTGAAAAATCAGGGCCCTTCTCACACTCGCCGCGCCACCGTGCTGGTATCTCCGGCATTCCGGCGTCGACGAAGCTCTGAGATTCGGGCCATATTCCGGTGTCTAAGACCCCTATGATAACATCGTGGGACGCTTGGTCCAGTTCTTGTGTACGATGGCCTTCCCATAAGCCAGTTTGGATTTCGAGACCCAGAAACTGTGGTGTGCGTGTGGTGTGAAGTTGGTACACGGTGTCCTCGTAGAGGCCAAGAACCGCTTCAGATCTTAACAGTTCCTGGGCTTGGTGAGTGTCAAGGGATGCGGCGAAACCGCTGTATGCGTCGGTGTAGGAATATAAGAGGGGATCGGAATCTGTTGAAGTGAAAGTTGACAGTGATTGAAGACTGGCTGAGTACCAGTCATGGTGGGTGGTGTACATGGAAGGCTTTTCATGGTGCTTCATGTGAACTATGTATGTCTTCTTGGGTGCAGCATTGGATAATATTGATGATGATGATGATAGGAAGAGAAGGAAGCAGAAGAAGAAGAAGGTGGGAATGGAAGAACCCATTTCATGTGGGTTCGTTCAGAGAAGAGAAATGAGTGAGTTAAGGAACAAAGTGTGTCGTCGTTTGTATTTAATGGTTATATTAATTAAGATAATGAGAAAATGGGGGAAAAGAAAAAAGAAGGGAATAAAAACTGGGGTTGGGTGTAGCAATGGGAGTGTCAGAAAAAATGGGAGACTCTTGTCGGTTTTTATAACAAGGTTGGGCTTGAGGTTTCTCTTTATTGGGTTTTATAATAGAAAAAATGTTTGTTTAATGTTATAAAAATTCATTTTTCGTGCTTTTATTTTTTTTATTTTTTTTTATTTCAAAAAAGTGTAGATTCTACAAAATGTTGTGTACGAAAGTAAAACCCCTCTTTATTTCCTTTATTTATTTTCAGGATAAAGTGTGTATCATTTTAAAAGATGTAAAGTTATGTCATTTTAAGATGGAGAAAGAGATAAATAAAAGAGGGGAGAAAATTGATAAAAAAAAATTTTAAAGATACAAGTTTTATCTCTTTGAGAGGTGAAAGGATATAAGTTTCTGTCACGATAAACATTTTTACATTTATGCCATCATTTCATTCCGATTCTTCCATGTGGTCGTTCGTGCCGTTACCTGTTTTTGACTTCATTTAGACTTAGAAAATCCCTATTCTCTCCCTTTCACATCTATTCAAAATCCCAGGCTTCGTGGGTTATATTTCTCCTTTTCAAAGGAGAATATTAGATGGCAGTTCATTTCAATTTTTTTTCTCTCACTTCTTTCTTCTCTCTAATTATTATGTCAGTTGTAAAAAAATAACTTTTTCATTAACATGAGAAGTTGTTATCCCTTTTTTTATATATGTATAAAATTATATAAAATCCATATAAATTCAACTAAAAAAATTATATTAATCCTTAAATATATATATATATATATAATAATTTCATTTTTTATAAAATAAAAAATATTAATCTCTCACTTTATACGAGAAAATCATTTGACACTTTAATTAAAGGAAGTTATGTTCTGTACCAAAAAAAAAAGGAAGTTATGTTTATTATTTTACATAATTTCACTTTCATACACACACAATTAAGAAGTGAGATCCATATATTTTTCTTTCTCTTTTATCATTTCATTTTCTCTCTCCCCTATGCTAGAAACTAAATTTATGTTATGTAACATAACATTAATAAAATCCTTAAATAAAATAGAGTTATTTGATATATAATCAATAATTTTTTGTTTTCTCTCTTTGACTTCAAAATTTACGATTGATATTACATATTTCAGTCTTAAAATTGTGTTTACCAATGTGTCAGTTCTGCGCATGGAATTGGATTTGCAATAGCCAATAAGCCTTCAAAATATAATTAGATATTTTAATTTTAATTATTTTATTTAGTGTGTATTTTAAAATTAAAATGAAGAAGTAATTAATTTATATTATATATAATTATTGATTCAAATCTTAAAAACTAAAATTTAAATATTTAAGACAAGAGTTAAATTCTTACCGAAAAAATAAATAAAATAAGACAAGAGTTAAATAAGTATTTTAAGTTTTATTTATTATAGTTGTCATTTGCACAGTATAAAAATCATTGTCTGGCATCTTCTAACTACCATCGTTGCAATCCAATCAATTCAATGAATATTAAGAACGTTGGGTTTAAAAAAATAAAATCATACTGCAATACTAAAAATAAAATAAAATTCAATTAGATTGAATTGATTTTAAATTCTAATTTTAAGGGCTAATACAATCCAACTAAAAATAAGTGAAATGGACATTAAATTTAAAAATGTCCCGTAAGATCAACAATTAGTATATGCAGTTCATTATTAAAAAAATTAGTTTATGTTTAAACATGCTGAATTGAGAATTTTAAGATTGTTTCGACTATTAATTTAGTAGTAATTAGATTAGTATATTTTAAATTAAAATTGTTAGGTTGGGTTAAGTTAAAAAGAGGGCTTGTGTTCAAATTCTGTTACAACCATTAGCTTATACAGGATTTTTTAAAGCACTAAAAAATACATTTTTTCGAAGGAAATTTTTTGCCAATGGTTAAAATTCCGTCGAATTTCGACGGAATTAACGATAGAAATGAAGTCGCCGAATATCTCTTTGTGGGTAACTAATTTTTGACGGAATTAGAAATTCCGTCAAAAATTTTTGATTGAAATAATTTCGGTCGAAAAACTTTGACGAAAATTAAATAAAATTTCGTTAAAAAATCTTGTATTAATTTTCGACGAAAAATAAATTTCGTCGAAATTTTTTCACAGAAAATGAGTGAAATTTTGTCAAAAAATCTTATAATAATTTTCAACGAAAAATAAATACCATCGAAAATTTTCGACCAAAAATGAATGAAATTCCGTCGAAAAATCTTATATTAATTTTTGATAGAAAATAAATTCTGTCAAGAATTTTCGACGAAAAATGAATAAAACTTCGTCAAAACTATTGCCTCAATTTTCGACGAAATTATTTTTCCGTCCAATTTTTTTATTTCTCTCTACAAGATTAATACCAATTTATGTTTTGCATTTGATAAACAAATATAATAAAATAAATAACATATCAAAATCATATGATCTTAACAGTGATAAGAAATACGTTTTCCGTTGAAATTTCCGTCTTTAATTATGACTGAATATTTTCCATAAAAAAATTAGCCTTTTTTCTAGTAGTGCGTACTTGATTCAAAAAATTAATCTTCTAGTGTAATTAACTTTTATTCATCAAAAAGAATATCTATTTGATAATTGTATATTCAGGTGTTTCAATGCATGATGTTTGATGATTAATTCCCATGTTTTGATATTAATTTGGCATTGGAAATTCGACCTCATTATCATTGCAAATGGATTTAGCAGTGATATGAAATTGATTTTGAACTAAAGTAACAAAACTTTGCAGAAGTCCATGAGTTTCGTGTTTACCTCGCATGAAAATGGTCCAAGTGAAACGTGAGTAGTCATCCATTATCTTAAGAAATAACAAAAATAATGTATTGTGGAAACTGAATATGGTCCCCATATATCTATATGTATTAACTCGAAGGCATGACTAGACTTGGTGACACTTGAATTGAAGCATAAGGAAGCTTCTTTGTTTTGCATAAGGAAAGATATCACAAGGGGTTACATGATTTTGGGGAATAAATGGAAATTTACAAGACATACTTTTCAAAGTAGATTAAGGTACATGACCTAAGTAAATGCCATAAAACAAAAACATCAACAATGCTAGATTACAAGTAACTTTGGCTTTACAAGGAACTTTATTTGACTAAGATCTAGGTGACATCAACCATGTACAAACCATCCTCCTCTTTAGCTATACCAATCATTTTCCTGTATTCATCTGGGTAATGGAACGCTTAGAGTCGGAAAAGGTTAAGAAATAATGCAGTGTGTGAAAAAGTCTGCTAACAGATATGAGATTTAAGTGAAACTTAGGCACAAGTAACACATTCTGAAATATAAGAGAATATATTAGATGGATGGTTCTTGACGACTTTGCAAAAACTTTTGAACCATTAAGGAGAGTTGTGGGAATAGGTTTTATCTAGTGTAGGTCACGAAAATAAGAAGTGAGATGGGTTATATGATTTGTTTCTCTAGTACTAATAACCCATCGAGTTTGGATAATACCTTGAGACGAGGAACTCACATTAAATATAGTCGAAAGAGTGTGCACAAGATTGGAAGCATGTGTCTCGACTTTGTTATCTCCCATCTTGGATTGTATCATGTCCAAGATTTGTTGGTACTGCACTTAAGAGAAAACATATTATTGAGTTGTTTCACTCGGTTCTTTATAAGCATATGCATCTTGTGTAACCAAATTGGTTGTTCTTGGTCCATTGTGTTGTTTGAGACCTGTGGATAACCATATTTTTCAAAACAAGTCTCCATGGTATGCTTTGTCTTCCGGTAGTGAGTGCATAACTTGTTGCCTCATCCTCGTGTGTAACTGTTGTTGCCTCCGCCATATGAGTAGATATTTCCATTACGTGGAACATAGCTTTGTTGCATTGTATTATTCACAAGCGCTTTGGACTTTTCGATAAATTCAATTTGAGAATCAACACTCAGTTGTCTTTCTTATTGAGTTACCAGAAACTGACGGAAGGAGACATATAAGCATTATCTGAGATCTTAAGTGGGAGAATTGTTCGTTCAATCCCCTAAGAAATCTGATAGCACGATCTCTCTCTTCCTTCTCGAATGCACTTAAAGATTTTGCAATTACATGGAACAACACAAATACAACTAGGAAAAGGTTGCAATATTTCAAATTCATCCCAAAGAGCTTTGAGTTGAGTAGAGAAATCTGATACACTTCTTTCACCTTCATAAATTCTAAAGATCTTTTCTTGAAGATCTATGGTTCTGAAGATATCAACTAGTGAGAATCTTTGTTAGAGATCTTGTCACATATCTATGGCATTTTTAATCCATAACATAGATTGAGCGATTCAGTTGCTTATCGAACGATGAATCCAAGAAAGGACCATCCTATTGCATATCTGCCAAAGATCATACAATAGATCGGTAGGAGCAGGAACAGGAATGGTATCGTCTATGAACCAAAGTTTGTTTTTCTAACAAGGAGCCATTTTCATAGCTTGTGATCACGAGTGGTAGTTCTTCACATTTAGTTGGGATGAAACAAGAGATACAAATGGATTCTCACCTTCATGGAGAAAGTAAGGGTTCCCTGGATTCGTCAAGTAGTCTTGGAGAGCGTTCGCCATTGAAAAAGAAACAAGAAATGACGAAGAGCAACGAGAAAATGGACAACGACTTCATCGTCTCAACAAAAAATGAAGGACCAAATGAATACCAGAGCTCTGATACCATACTACTGAAAGAGAATTTGGACATCTCATTGCATGAATAAATAATACAAGGAGTTGATATATATATATATATATATATATATATATATATATATATATGGGGAAATCACTTCTTATTCAACAGAAGATCAAGATTTTTGCAGCAGACCCATGGGAAGCTGTGTTGTCCTTTATTTTTATTTTTAATTAAATAATAAATTTCATTTCAAGATTTGTATCTATAGGAGAAGATCTCATCTTTTACAGTTGAATAAGAAGTGATTTCCCCTATATATATATATATATATATATATATATATATATATATATATATATATATATATATATATATATATATATATATATATATATATAGGCAAAATGATTTGTAATGTGACTGTATATAAGCGTTGGTGCAGTCACCTAAGAACTATGTCGTTTTGGGTGGGATAAAGGAAGTTCGCATTTAAAATTAATTGTTGAAAATAAAAATATTATATTTATTTCCAACTTTGTATGATTATGATTCCCTATATTTAATGTTTTACATTTATTTCCACCTTTGTATGGTTATTATTCCCCATATTTAGTGTTTTTACATTATAAAATGACGTAGTTTTATATGACTGCACCAATCCTTAGGTGCAGTCACTTTACATCCGCTAAACCCATATATATATATATATATGGGTTTGATTTTCTCATGTTGTATGAGAATTCAATTCTTATGTTATAACTCAACTAATGGTGGACCCCACATTTATTAAAAAGAGAAAAAAAAAAAAAACTTTGCACGCAAATCGAAGGATCACAACATGAGAATTGAATTCTCATGCAATATGAGAAAATGTTTTCCCATATATCTATGCGATTTGATTTTCTCATGTTGCATGAGAACTCAATTCTCATGTTGTGACTCAACTAGTGGTGGGTCCCACATTTATTAAAAATGAATAAAGAAAAGAAAAACTTTAAACGCAAATCGAATGGTCACAACATGAGAATTGAATTCTCATGTATCATGAGAAAATATTTTCCCTATATATATATATATATATATATATATATATATATATATATATATATATATATATATATATATATCAACTGATACAAAGGAGAAAAAAGTTAAACTAAGCTAAACAAACTAATAACAGAAAACGAATAAGATAACAAACTAGCTAACAAACTCTATCAGCTACTAACTTATATTTACAACTGAACCACCAATAAACTAAAACCCAACTAATGATGTCGTTGTGGTGATAATGTCTAATCATAGATTGATATGTTTCCATCGGATCTACATGTCCTCTCTCAAGTACATATAGGGGAGATACCTTAGAGAATAATGGATCACTGTGCATTATAATAACAGTGTAGCCAAATGGTGGGTGTGTGCAAAGTGACAGTTAAGAGAGAGAAAGTTCAACAAATGTGTACGTGATTAGCTTAATCTTTATTTATAGATGAATTATCTGGCAGAAGTGGAATTCTGCGCCTCCTAGAAATATTGGGGGTTCATTTCTTGATCTATTATTGTCACACTACGATTAGTATGTTTAAGAAAATTTTCCTTAATTGCCTCTCAGCTGTTAACCATTTTTGGCCTTATAGAATATGAGCTTTTATGTTAGGTCCATAACACAAACATTTTCTCAAAATCTAAATTTGTTTCAATCTCAAGCAGCTCTACCACTACCATCGTTGCCATTGTCATCACCATCGTTGTCGTTGCCACCTCCATTACCAAATCTTACTTTCGTGATATATTTTAATATAATTTTTTAATAATTCCATACATAAAAGAATATTTATTAACTTTTTAACATCCAAATAATTTTTCGGTCAAAAATATTTTTTACGTACTAGGTCTAAATATAAGATAATTTTAACTTTTAAAATAAATTATTTTAAAAAAAGCAAACATAAAAAATCTTTTTCTGAAAATCCCATCCAAACAGGTTACATGAATTGATTTGAGATCTGAGATGATGCTTAGGTCTCATCATAGTTGTAGAGTTTATGCAATGGTCGTTACATACCTAAAAAACATTTTTTGATACTCAATTTAGCAAAGCTATAATGAAATGGATCCTCTTTTAACATCACCTCAGATAGTATTGAATTACTTTATACTCAAGTTAATTAATACGGGAGATTATATCATAAATTATGTTAAGGATTTGCTTTCATACAAGGAAGCGAGAAAACCAAGATAAAAAAAAATGAAGAAAATTCGGAAATCGCGCACTACATCCCGAGTCTATTTTTCCACATTCTTCACTATTTATGCGCGTTGAGTTATCAGTGATAGAGTTCTCAGGCGTGCCTCTTGGGAACGAAGCCGAGTACATTATTAGATTTCACTTCTTAATTACCACCAATTACATGCATCAACTGGTTAGTATGAAAAGAGTTTTCCCACTCGAATAAAATTAGTCCACTATAAACGATATAAATGTTCATAATATAAAAAAATATATCACTTCTTAATTTGTTTTGGGTGCGAGTAATTAATTGAGTTTAAACTTTAAAGAGTCAATTTCGGGAAGATAATATGAGATATTTATCTTCGTCAAAAGATTAAACAAGTGGAGACAAACAGTAAACAGCTGTCTACGAGTCATAGTAGAGGGTCCACAAAACTCTACCCTTTTTGTGGATGCAAGAGGATATTATGGCGCAACTCACGGATAAGTTTTTTTTTTTTTTTCATATATTATTTTAGGGTTAGGATATTCTTACTACCTAATTTTTCTACTACCATTTCACTACCACTCTAATAACCATTGGATTAGAGGAAAATTTGAATGGAGGGAGAGAAAAAAAAAATAACTTTTGAATCCAATGATTAAAGTGATGGTGGAGTGGTATTAGAAAAAATGGGTAATAAGAATATCCTACCCCATTATTTTAACTATAGCGAAACCAAATCTTCACCCTGATATGAGCATGGCCATTGCGCGTGGCTGCTACAGACGGCTAGTATTTTGTTTCAGCCAACTTTATTCGTGTTTGTTATGCTTATGTAAGTACGACGAGTCCACGAGTGGATCTACTCTCTAATTAGATATTTATCTATCCAGAAAAAGCAGCTATTTAAGTATGAAATTAAAAACATTATGCATAAATAAAGCATGATGGATGAAAGGAATTATTTTATGTTGGGAGTGAATGAACAAAATCATTAGATATATAGATGTTCAATTGCAAGTTTAGCTATCATCTTGTTCACATTAAAGGCTCAAGAATCATGGTAAAAGATTACATTCTTGTTATATAATTACGAGAATGCAAATTATATGGGGTTTCGTGGAGTTTTTAAGTCTATTTTAGTTTCATGCGCTAAACACAGTTGATTATGGTTTTTTTTTTTTTTTTATAAGATTGTTTTATTTTACAAGAAGATTACCATTTACAACAGTTCCGGACAAGTATTCTAGAACAAATATCATCATAAATCATTGTTGACAATTAAACAGATTAAAATTGTGCTTTTAATTAAAGAGTATGATTGGATTTGTCTATTGTTTAGTATTTTGAATTGTAATTAATATGAAAATATGAGGGTGGGTTAGACGATTATTACGAGACTGAAAATTAGGATAGTTTATTACTTGTTTGGATTTGATTATTTTAATTTTTTAAGTTTTCATTATAAAATTTTAGTTATAAATCATTTAAATATAAAATAATTTAATTTTTATATACACTTAGTATAGAAATATATCCGCATTGTACTGAATGCTGAGGAAATAAACTTTAGTTAATAGAAAACTATATTAAAAAAACAAGTGTAAATACTCATTATGTGCTTTGCTCATGTTGTGCATTATTTCTATAAGTTAGATATTCTTGTCTTTTTAACATTTTTTATCAATAAAACATTTTTCTAAGATCAATTCGAGGTCCTTAGTCCAAATGTACTTCTATCATATTATTTTAAGATAGATACTTCTATCTCTATATTATTTAAAGAGCGACTCCAATTTGAATTTTTAAAAAATTTCACATTATTTATACATTAAATATGAAAAAATAAAATTGCAAGTATTATTTATTTTATAGTTCTAAATGCTTTTAAACATCTCTTCAATTAGGAAATGGTGGTAAGTTGATAATAAAGGAGTTGAGTAAATGGAAAATAAAGGGTCTCAGTTCGATTTTTACATGCCATCTTTAGGAGGAGTTCAAATATCTTCATCCCTGATCACCTCGTACTCCGGATTAGTCTCATAGCCGGCTCAAAGAATCAAAACTTGTGGGGATATCCAATTCGCCTCAAATAGATGATTAGGGTTGGGTTAACTCAAAAAAGAAAAATATCCCTTTAATTTTCACCCTATAATTAAATTTTATTGCAAAAGTCGTATGGTTGTAATCAGTGATTGATTCAAATTTATTATTATTATTATTATTAGTATTTTATCTTAACTAAAAAAAAGATGAGAGGCAGTTTAATAATGACTTAATTTCACTTTCAGTCTCTCTATTATAGTTAATGTACAATTTTAGTCTCTTACTACTTTTTCACAACAATTTAATTCCTTCATCTTTTGATAAAAAAAAAATTCCTCTATTAATATGCTATCCAATTACTGATAAAATTTAGTGATGTAGTTAGTGATTTACATATGGGTTTTATAATTCTGAAGTTACATTAGAATTGAAATTTTATGTTGCAGAGATAAAAAGTATGTGAAACTCATGTTAGAAAAAAATTATGTGTAGAATCTACGTTAGCACGGAAATCGAAGGGTGTGTCGGAATATTTCAATTCTCATGATAAATGAGAATTATAAAACCTTTTACGGGTTTTATTAATCTCATGTTAATTGAGATAAGTTATTTAATGTAATAGAGACAAACTCGTGGGCTCCACCACCTAAAAAAATAAAAAAAAATAAAAAGGTGACATAATTATTGAAGGGTGTGTAGGAGGGGAACTTATATCATGTAGCATAAGAATAATTTTTCCCATTTAATAAACTGTCATATGTCTACCAAAAAAATTAAAATAAAAAATAAGTTGTCATGTCATATACGTAAATAATTAATCACGTTGCTAGATATAGAAAAAGGGTTTTATAATTATCATTCAATATGAGAATTCAAATTTTCCTACACACTTTTCGATTTTCGTGCTGACATGGGTCCTACATATAATTTTTTCTAACGAATGGGCCCCACATGTTTTTTATCTCTACAACATATAAGATTTCAATTCTGCTTCAACATAAGAATTATAAAACCCATAAAAAATACTAACTTCTATTAATTAAAAGACAAATTAATAGAAGGGCCTGATTTTTGCAAATAAAAGAATCGAAAGATTTGTATCATGTTGAAAAAATTATTGGGGGACAAGGTTCATATTGGACTAAAATGTAATTAAGTCTATATATAATAGTATAAGTTTAGTCTCTTAAATATCTATTGTAAAAATATTATATACTCAAATAAAACTTTACTCCAGTTATCAGACATTTTTACCATTTTGCCCATAATTAATTATTTAATAATCATTTTGCTCCTCACTCAGAAATATCTACAAATCTGCTCTTCTTTAATCGATTAAGTCAAAAACTTAATCGATTAAATGGTCAAAATAGGCAAAAAAAACGTTGACTTGAAGATTTAGTCGATTAAATCTCCCTATTTCTTATGATAAAGAGGAAAATTTAATCGATTAAGTTGAAGATTTAGTCGATTAAATCTTCATTTGATCATTTAATCGATTAAATAGTCAATTTAATCAATTAAAGAGGGACAAATTAGTAGATAGATTACAATCAGGAGCAAAATGATTATTAAATAATTAATAAGGAACAAAAGGGTGAAATTACCCCAGTTATCATGCTATAGTTATTTGAGATTTTTCGTAGAATTTAAGTCCACGGAACGTTATCGTTAAAATACTAAATAACAAAACCATGCCGCTAATTATTCTCAAAAATAAATTTTTTTTTTAATGTAATAAAAAAGTTGCCAAAGATATTATAGCTCACTAAATGTTAGCATCACATGAATTGAAAATAAAACAAGTTCGAAAATAAATGAACTTATTCAACAGTTAAATTTGTTTTCAATCATCGTGAAAATTCCAAACCCTGAAATTAAGGATGGGAAATCGATTAGAATAGGTTAACCTTTTCCAAAGCAGGCATTCACTTGTGTTTTATAAGATGATGGCGCGAGCCTATCTCAACTTTTTTATGGGACACTCTTCTTTTGAAAAAGTAAAAGTTTTATCCGATTTATTTGGTATAAAATTAGGGAAGATGATTTGTTCTTTTTAAAAGATACAAATTTTATTCTTTTAACTGTTTATAATTATATACTATGAGAATGATATAGTTATATATTTTTTTTTAATTTTCACATCAGCCGACAAATTCTAAAAAAATAAATATATAACTTTAATATTATAATTACATATTCTCCAATTTAACAAACTCACTAAAATATATGATATCAACAGAGAACAGCTTACCTCAGTTCATACGAGTTAAGAACATATAAGAGAACAGTGAGATTTTATCTTCATTACAACCTTCTCCCTACAAAACCTATTAGGAGACTACTTGGGGGTCTCACTAAATGACACTTCTTCTAAACTCATAGTCTATGTAGCACGATATGATACGTGACACGACACTCCGACACGTCAATCCTAAAAAATTATGAATTTCGACACGTTAGGACACGTTTTAATATTAAATAATATTTTTAATTTATGTAATGTATATGATATTTAATATTCAATAATTTAACAAAAAAATGAAACTAAATTTATAATATTCATCACCACGTTATAAAGATGGAAGCTTTAATAAAAAAAATAAAAACTGGGATGAGAGAGATATAATATCAGATAGAGAGAACAAATCATATTAGAGAAAGAGATAAGAGAGAATGAGATACAACAACAGCATAATAGGAATTGACAACAATGATGCTGAGATGATCTCTTATCTACTTAAGGGGAAAAAAGACAAAAAAATAAAATTGATATGATCATGAAGTTTTATTAATATATTTTAATTTAAAAAAAATTAAAAAAATCTAAAAAAATACGAAAATTCTATTTGACCGTGTCGGACACGGTCAAATTCGCGTGTCGGAATGGTCAACGTGTCGGAAAAAGTCAACCGCGTGTCCGACACCGTGTCGGAGCGTATCGGTGCGTATCGGACCTGATTCTTCCTGTTTTTACAAGTGTCCGTGCTTCCTAGCCCATAGCTAGGATGATAAATCTTATAAAAAAAATACATGACTTTTATTCAAATTATTATGTTCTCGTATAAAATAATATGTTACATTAATTCTCAGTTTATTATATATGTAAATATCCTAAATTTAAATTATATATGTAAATAATAAGTATATAAGTCAGTCTAATAAGTTAAATAATGTTTTAATAGCTTAAGT
The DNA here is from genome assembly GCA_032173675.1 of Gastrolobium villosum. Lineage (NCBI taxonomy): Eukaryota > Viridiplantae > Streptophyta > Magnoliopsida > Fabales > Fabaceae > Gastrolobium > Gastrolobium villosum. The sequence continues at coordinate 640 of JAVKPL010013265.1, read as the reverse complement.
CTTAATTTATTTATTTAATTAATTATTCTTTAAAATAAGTAATTTAACTTATTTATTAAGTACATAATGGACCAAAAATTAATTAAAAGGGGTTTAACTTTTTGAAATTCTCCTTGCATTAAGTTATTTCATTTTTCCTTTAATTTTTTTCCCATAAAAGGTCGCCCAACTTCACTTTCACGCAATTTAAGGAAGCTAACGGATATATTTTTTTGTTTCCACTCTCATTTCTCAATTCTCACATACCTCTGACAATGATGTTATAGCTTCCGTGCCATCTTGCACTCTCAACATCAGTCAAACACAATAGTACATCATGCAATCTCACGCGCAACTGTTATCCCTTATCGCCGTAAATTTTTTTCTTTTACGTATTATTTTGGTTTAGTTTCTCGTAAAATTCGTTTTATGTTCAACTAAAGTCTTTTTCAAAAATGTACTTAAAAAAAAAATTGTATTTTTTCATATATTTGCAGTGCCGTGGTTCGTGGGTCTATTTCATTAAATTTAATATTTTTCATTTTATAAAAGATAAATTTATGATCTCTCTATATATGCTGGCTACGGTGATGAGTTGGAAAATAAAATGATATGATGGTCGAGGTTAAATTTGGCGCTCCGGTAGTGGAGAAATTCAGCA